>CAUJRU010001595.1:0-132948 GCA_963277665.1 Viscum album
TTCACCCTCACTAGGATATGTCCAAGGAGAATATAAAGGAAATTTTCCAATGTACTTAATCCACTAAAGAACACTGTTGTTACAAGGTTCAAAGAAGAATCACATTCCTTCTGATTTATGACCAATCACAATTTGAAATCTCACTACTCTCTCAACTGAAGTGTAATAACTACACCTTCAAAGGTTTTTTATTTTGATAAATTTAATTAAAATTTTGTACACCTAATTTGGTGTATCATTAAGTTCCAATTTCATACACTTAATGAATACCTCTTTACCACAGAATTTCTTGGTAAATCTCTCTTGTTTTCATAAGACCCAATTTCATGTAACCCTATCTAAACTTTCATGAAACTACCCAATTATTCGTGAAACTTTTCACACCATCATGAAAATTTTCCTTTCCAGAACTCTCAAATGTTCACAAAACATTCTATGATTTCATGAAACTTCCCTCCTTTCCAAAATTGATTTTATTATAAATCATTTATGCAAGGAAATATTTTTTGAAATTCCTTCATGAATTCAAAGCCTTTGGATTTTCATTAAGGATTTCTCTTTTCAAATGAGGGGGGTAACATCTAGTTTATAGACATTTAGTCCCCTTAAAGAAACATTAAATATTTCCACCACATTCTCATGAAACTATTCAATCTGTTCATGAAACTCCCTTAACGTTTATGAAAATTTTCATAGTCGTGAAACTTACCATCTATCATAGATATTTGTTTAATGAATCAAAAATATTTCATAAATCACCAATATTTTGTGAAACTATCAGAATATTATGAATTTAATGCCTTTTCCATATTTTGATTAGGTAGTACTATAAATTAATAATTCATGAAACTTAACCCTCACTCTAAATTTTGGACCCCAAAAATTTAGAAAACACTAGGAAATGATGCCACATTATACACACAATTTTATGTACTACTTAGAGTGATTACATACCTCTGTCTTGAAGAATTTTCAACATACCTAGTTAATAATCATTATGGAACTACACAACCGACCTTTTCAACTTTCTTTGTCAATAAAAAAAATCAACCCAAAAATAAAATAAAGTCACATTTAGGGATTTTTTCCAAAAACTGCAAGCATTACATGAAAGAAAAATAAAATAAGTATGAATATCTACCTACCACTCTTGGAAATCATAAAACTTCTGGGTATGGTGCTAGAACTTCTATGAATATTGGTGGATGTAAGAATCTTATTGATGATGAAGTTCCTCAAAAGATAGAAATAGGAAAAAATTCTAGAGTAGATTTGTTTCTTGTTTCTTTGGATCATGAGTATGCTAGAAAAACCATTATTATTAATATTAAAAGTGGGTGTACCTTTATGTATTTATAATCTAAATAAATTAGAGGGGGTAAGAAGATGATGAAATAGAGGATGGTCAGATTGATAGTGAACTTTTTTAAAATTAAAAATGAATCATGATTTAAAGAAGGATCAAGAATTGGTCTCTGTTAAAGTCCGAAAAAGGAAAATAATAATGGATTCTAATACTATAAGGTACAATAAAGGTTTACCCTACATTATTTCTAATCAGGCCAGAGTTCATGATTTGAAACAAGGTAAGGTGGATGTAGTTTCTACTGGATATTCTCCTCCTATTTTACTATTTTCTGGAAGCCCTGTTGTTTCTCAATAGTATTTGTCAAGGGACATGTCAAGAAAAGGGGAAGAAAAGAAAGAACATATTTATTTTAAGCTTAGGGATTCCTTTTTTATAGATGTTGTCGATACTTATAGTTTTAAATCATGGGTTGGGTCAACTATTACCATTGAATTGGCTAGTGACTAAGCTATTGTTTTTTCTTTTGGTGTAAAAGATATTTTTATTTCTTATTCTTATGCTAGTTAGTATGATGTTTAAACTACTTTGACATTACTTTTATCTCCTAGTAACCAAAAATCTTGTGTGACTCCTTTTGTCCATAGATCTAAAAAATATCAAGCTTCAAGTTTAAAAGTTACAAGGAGAAGATGATGGAATATATGAACCCACCTCCATCTTCACATGTTGATGGTAAGGTGAAAAGTTTGGTATCGATTTTTAAATCCTTTTACCTGCTTGATTCTCTAGATACATTGACTCATCATGAAAGGACTTTGAATTCTATAAAATGTGTTAGTGATGGAATGGACAACGTTCTGACTTCTAATATGGAGGTTTTATTTTAAAACACTATTAATGTATTATCATAGATGGATTCTATTGATCAAAATAATTCATGGAAACCTCCAAAAAGTTAGAGTATAGGGTGATGTCTTTATAAAGGGGGTGGTAGGGGGCTTATCACAAGATGAGTCTTTGATCTTAAACTTAGTCTTAGTGAAGTTTTAGAATGATTGAATGATGCTGATTATTACTGTGCATTTTTTTTCGAATTTGTGGCATTTGTGTTTCAAGACTAAAAGGTTGAATTATCTATAAGTAATTTATTTTCATCTTGTTTTTGTTTTTCTTATTGGTATTTTTTATTTCGGATTGAGTTAAGGAATTCAATGTCTAATTCCATCTCACCCCTTTCTTTTTTTAATAAAGGGTATTTGACCTCAGATAGTTATTGTTAATATATATAATTATATATATAATATGAATATATTAGTCAACATTTTTATTTATTAATATAAATTTGATAATTATATATATATATATAATTAATATTGATAATAAATTTGTTATTATAATATAACGGTTATGGTAATTGAAACCCATTTTTAATTTTTTTAAAAGAATCCCATTTCCATTATTTTTTAGACACATATAAAAAACTTCCAAATGAAGTATTTACATACTGGCATTGTGAATTTGAACAATTAATTTACTAGAATATTGTTTTCATTTTTGTGTTAATTTGAAATGTTGATCATATTTAATTTTCTTACATATTTATTTTCTAAATTTTAAAAACACTTTAATATACAATTAAATATATACCATTTGGTGTTCTCATTGATTTTTGGGACCTTAATGATAGTGATCCATGAACATTATATGTATGGTTATTTTTCGAACAACAAAAACTCCCACAAAATTAATGATGTTGTATTGAAAGAAAATAGTAAGTTGTGAAACTTTAAATCATTTACCCCTAAATTTATTTCCAATATTATTTTAATGCAATGATTAATATATAAATAATTAAAATGGAAAATAAATCACATAATGGAACTAAACTTAATCTTCTTGGATTTAAAAAAAAGAATATAAGAGTGATAGTTAACCAAAAAAAGAAAAAAATAGTGTCGGAAAGTTCTTATTGTCCTTGAGGAGAACTAGATCCCTACTTTGCTACTAACCAAACCTTACACCTTTGAATGAATATGGATGAATATATTAATCACCTCTATATAAAAAAAATTCCCTCAATAAATACTGTAACCAATTAAAAACCCTAAAACTATGTGGGACTACAGAACAACAAGGAGAGGAGGATGGACAAAAAACCCTTGTATGGAATTTCTTCCAGTGATCTGCACTGGGGGAAGGGGTTAAATAATTTTATCTTTTTAATAGTTAAAAAATATTGGTAGGATGAGGATGATGAGGATTATGAGTTAGAATAAGTGAAAGAAGAAGGGAGAAAGGGAAAGAGAGAGAGAGAGAGAGAGGAAGGGAAGAGGGAATGACATAAGTATAGAGAGCATAAAAAAGTGTGGTGGAAGTGAACTTACAACCTCTATGATCACTATATTATATCAACACTCCCTTATGAAATACATAAACTGATGTAAACTTTCCTCTACTTTAAAAAATATTAATTCATGCATATCATTTAACAGCTCAGAGTAACTTGATTTTGAGTAGGTGCGAGTGTGTGCAATAGAAGAAAATAATAGGAAGGAACAATGAAGAAGGTAGGTTAAGAGAGATACAGATTGATGGGGATAGCCAATGGGGGTGAATTCTAGTGATTAGGGACACCCGATGGCACCCCGAGCCTCATGATTTACAGGGATTATTTATTCTCTGATCAATAGTGGATTTTATCAGAGTTTCCCCATGGGGTTTTAATTCTCCACATTGGAGGGTTTTTTCATGTTAAAATATGTGTTCCCGTTTATTTTATATTATTTTTTGTGATTAATTTATATTGAATATTCTCACAATATTATTTGTCACAACTGAGATATTATCCAAGGAATAACCTTCTTCCGACCCAACACCACAAGCCTCCAATTATAAGGACCCTAAATGATGCAATGGTCTCCTTGAATTGAGATGATGATAAGGGTTCTCCTGATCATGGTTGTGATTTTTTCCTCCAAAAAATAAACAATATTATATTTTATTTAGATTTTAGATTCTACTAAATTAATCTCTACTACCGATCAATTTTGACTAAAGAAAAAATTCTGAGAATTGATTTCGGTTTCTATAATAAATATTTGAAATGGAATATATTTACATCAAGGTTAGGAATATAAAGAAACCCTATGATTGAATATAAAGTACTATAATCTCCACTTTAATACTCCCAAATATTTGGAATTGAATATATTATTAAATTAAATTCATATTAAACTTAATTGACAGTTTATATTAGTTTTAATTTCTCATTTGGTTAAGAAAATAAGTATTTCCTATGATCTAAAATCTAATCAAGGCATCAAGTTCATAAAAATGTGAAAACATTTGTTTACATGTTACCTATATATTCATGGATTTTCTAAATTGGATATTTTTATAAACATTTTGGGTTAGATTATTGGTAAATCTTATAGCATTTCCCAAGTCACACAACTGACTAACACATAGAAAGTTGTGACTAAGACATTCGATAACCAATACATCAACATGTCTCATATCATTTTCCCCAAACTTGACTTTCCCTAAGCCAATAATCTTAAGGCCTTCATCATTTCCAAATTTTAAAATACCTTCCTTTTCACATTTTATGTTTGTAGAAAGATCATTATTTCTCATCATATGGGATGTTTATCCACTATCAAAGATCCATACACTAGTATGATTTGATTCTTCAAGGTAAATCTATACAACCACTACTTTCTTAAATATTTTATTTTTGATCCATGACACACACTAGTCGTGAGGTGTGGAAAAAGATTTTTAATTTCCTATGAGAGTGTAGTAGTAGTAGTGGCCAAATTATTCTTCAAAGAGTAGTGTTTTGAATCAATATATCATGAATGAAAAATAAAATTAAATAGAAATAATTAAATTACTAAGAATAGAAGAAATTGGTTTGTGAATATAAGATTAGTGAAAAGTGATTGGGTTTAGGCTTTAATTCCATTATGTAATTCTATCACGATCCTTTTGAAATTGAATCTTTTTTTATTAATTAGTTTAATGAATGGATTAACAATTTTTTATCCTCTTCCAACCTTGATTAAGATTTATTGATAGAGAAAATAATCCACCCAATTTATTTGGTTATACTATCTTCCTTCCAAAGTGTTAAAGTCACAATGGGTCTCCATTGGATCACCTAAGAAATTCCAAATTTGGAATTTAGTATCCAAAGTGCTCAAAATTGTCTAGTATATCCTCCTAATGTGTTTATTATTTAAAAAACACTTCTCCTCTTAACCCTAGATCACCCACAAGGTGTTAACCAAATCCAAGAAGAGGAAGAACAATTTCCTCAGTCAAGGAAATTTAGATTAGTCATATTTGAAATAAAAAATACAATCACATCCCACTAAGTTTATGAAATCATAAATCGAAAACCTTTGAAGGAAAACAATATAAATAAGAATTTAATAATAACTAAGAATCCAGCATTGCATAAGGTCACATCCCATTTGGCCAACCACAAAAGGGTCTACTTCTCCCTTAGAATAGAAACAATATGGGTATATGGAGAATAAGTCATAATAAAAGTAAAAAAGAAATAAAATTAGTGAAAATAGAGTGTCCAGTAGTAGTGGTGGGTGTTCTGTCCTTATCCTACCCTCCTTTTCTCTAGTTCAACCTCCTTATATTTATAACGGGAGGTAACCTATAAATATTACTTGGTTGTATCTTTGTAAGAAATTAATGTATCTTTCTAAAGATATTTAGAGTTAAATTTTTTGAATTCACGAGTATTTCCAAATTCCCATGTTGATATGTAATTCCATAGTGATGGTAACAACATCGACCATTGAAACAATGGGGGATCACATCCACCATTGGATGAAAATGACATTAAATATTTTTTTTATTCATTCAAACTTCCTTCACCTTCATGCGGCTTAATAGTGGAATCATCCATAGACTCTTACTCTTCCTTAGTGCCTCAAGAAATGCATCCACACCCTCATCCTCCTCCTTGATTTCATGCTCAATAGCAGTTTATTACTCCTTGCATGGTATTCCATTGTATCATGGGGGATGTTGACACTTTCATGGAATATAGGTGCAACAAGCAAGGGAGGTCAGACATTAGTGAGGTGATAAAAGTGGTAGTAGGCTGGTGTCGAGAAGCGGCAATGATCATGGTGTTGGTAGCTGCTCGGACAACAATAGTGGTGTTAGTGTTCCCATGGTGGTCGTGACATTGGAAGTTTATAGTGGTGAAGGATGTTTGAAAACATGTGATGGATCACCTTTGGTAGTGTAACATGAGGATACAGAAACACACCTTGGTAGTCAAGGGAATTTTAGATGTGCTTCACACTTGAGCTTAGGTGTTATGTGTCTTTCCATGGTAGTTTTATGCTGACACCAAGCAGGTCCATTGGTGGAAGGTATCAGTGAGTGGTAGTGGAGTATTTCCCCAAATTCCACCTTTTGCTTGATGGTGGAATGTGCCACTGTTGGTTCCAATGGTGGAACATCCTTCTCAGCTATGGTAGTAACCCTGCATGGCTGCATTTATTATATATGTCACACCAGATATCCACAATGAAGCCTCAATTTAGTGGGGGTGGAATCTCATTCTTCAGTGATGAAATCAGTGAGAGAATGCTCTGAGGTTTATCAATTTTTCTTTGATCATGATCCTGTAGTGATCCAACAACAATGAAGTATGGTGGAAGTAGAATCATGGGATTTCCTTGGTTCTTAGAAGAAGTGAAAATGGAACTTTCGGACTTCATCAAAACCTACGACCTTCATAGTGGTCGGAGGTAGCTTGAAATGGAATGTCATGGCTTTATTTATCTTCCAAAGGTGGACCATGATGGTCAACTGAGGGTCTGAGAGTGATCAGAGGTGATTCTAGGTGTTGGAAGTGGGAAACAACTTGAGATCTATATTCACATAGAGTTTTAATCATGGTTATCTAGTGTTTTTAGATTATAACAGTCATGGAAGAAGGCGATGAGTTATAGTGTTGGGTGATAACAGGTGTTTGAGTGCGGGGTAATGGAGGTAAGAAGAGACAACACCATTTTTATTAATATGAACAATAACTAGATCTCTTCTTTCCCACATCATAATAGATATGTGAAGGTTCACTTTTATAAGTATAAATTTATGGATCTCCCATTGAAATGAAGTCGAATGGGGGTCAGAGGACCCCCGCCTTCCCTATGTAGTGCCCTCTATTAATGAGGTGTTCATGTCATCGATTCGTGGGTTTCAACACCATGGGTCGATGTATACATTCTCTGACCCAACCATGAATTCCCACAGATTTAATCCCCATGGGCCCGACATGGGCCTAATCCCCAGTTCGAGCTTTGCCACTGGTGTTGGTCTCGCTTATGCTTGCATGGTCAGGTGGCCCCTCATGGGATTCCTTTGTGGCATGAATGACCTTAGGTAAAGGGATGGCCTTATTGGCCTCTTTTTTAGTAAACACTGAAATACATAAGAAATTTACTAATACAAATTCAATAGTGTAATGAAATAAAATACCAACTTATAATTATTTAATAATTTAATTAATTTCAATTCCACATTTAACCTTACCCATATTTTAGTGAAACATTTAAATTTAGGGGCGTTCTACATTAAAATACTTCAATATCCTTTAAAAAATATTTAAAATTATGCATGATAATTGAATGTGTCAAATAAACCCACACTTCAACTATTTTTATCCTCAAGTATAAAATCTCAACAATGAAAATAAAATGGAACAAATTTTATCATTATTAAAATATCAAAAAAATAAAATAATATTTCTATCAATGTTAAATAAAACTTTCAAAAATATACATAAAATATCAATTCAATTTCCCAATTTTCAATGAAACAATAATATCTACATTTTACTTTGTCCATTTGAAAATGATGGTACATTTATTCTTATTCATTCAAGCTCCATAATTCATTACTATTAAACATGTCACAAAATCAAATCTATATTTTACTTTTTTAGTAGACACTAAAAAACATAAGAAAATTTCTTAGAAAAATTCTATAGAGAAATGAAATAAAATACCAACTTATAATTCCTTAATAATTTCATTCATTTAAATTCCACATTTAATGTTGCCCATATTTTAGTAAAAATTTGAAATTCAGTGGCATTCTTCATTAAAATCATTTAATATCCTTTAAATTTTTTTTAAAATTATGCATGAGAATTAAGTGTGTCAAATACCCCCACACTTCAACTATGCTTGTCCTCAAACATAAAATATCAACAATGAAAATCAGAGGGAATCAATTTTATCATTATTCAAATCTAAAAACAATAAAATAAAATGTTTATCAATGCTAAATAAAACTTTCAAAAATCAATATAAAATATCAATTAAATTTCTCAATTTTTAAAGAAACAATGAAATCTATATGTTAATTTTCCACATTTGAAAATTATGGTACTTTTCATTACAATTTATTTCATCCCTTTCACCATGAATCCCTTCACCCCCATACTTCATCTTTAAAATATCATGAAAATACAAAGAGGTGGGTAGAAATGGATAAATAAATGTCTTGAAACATGGCTCATTCCTAACAAGGGAACTCATGGTCTCTATGAGATAAATAAGGATTATTGTAAAGGTGGTCTCAAGGATAAAAGATTTTTAAAATAATCTTCAATCATTTTAAATGTGGTTTTGTACAGTCATAGCTTTGAAAAGTTTGAAATAAATTTCTAGAAGGTTACATATCCCAAGATCACTCACGATATATGTTGAAGAATAAATGGGAAATACTTGGTCTAGAAATCCCATCATCAATGGAAATATGATATTGGAAAATCAATAAAGGTTTGAATAATAATTACAAATAAATTTACATAAATTTTATAAATTAAAAGAAGGAAAAATGATTGGGAAAATTAATTTACATGAATCAATTAATTCCATCAAATCACGAGTCCTCATTTTAAAATCCTTACTTCACTTTAATCATTATATTCTCCATTTTAATTATTCAATATCATTATCATTGAAATTTAAAACATAAAATCACAAGATTCCTAAGAAACTCATGTATCCTAGATAATTCAAGTAAAGTAATTAATTCAAGAATGGTATTTGATTTCCAGGTTAACACATCTACTAGAATATCCAGTTCAAAATAGATTTTTAGAAACATGAAAGAAGTTATAAACATAAATAATTGAAAAAATGATCTCCTTATTCCCATGTAGGTTTTTCTCTTCTTCCATCTCAATTTAGGGGGATTTCTATTGACTTATTTCATGGTGGTCCTATAAAAAATCATACCAGTGTAAGATCCCTTCCATTAAAGCTCAAGGGATGAAGCGAAGTGGTGACCAAATCCCATATCCTAAGAAAATTGTAAAACTCAGGTTTCCTATTGGAAGAACATTTGGTTAATGTTATTGGATTGACATAACCTCAAGGGAATAAATCAGTATAATTCTAAGATCCTCCACTGATTCTTGATTCTGAACACTTTAACTTGGTCATTTGTTTGGGGGTGTTATGGTGTAGATGTCTTATGGTTCACCTCATAATTTTTAAGCATAACCTCTGTATTTTTGTTAAAAAATGAGTCCCTTGGCCACTGATGATGGCCCTTGGCACTCCAAACCTACAAAATAAATTATTCCTGACAAAATCACATAAAAAATTCAAATCCTCATCCTTTTTGGACTTAGATTCCACCCATTTGGAGACATAATCCACAATAAGAAAAATATAATAATTCCCAAAAGAAATGGGAAAATATCCCATAAAATCAATACCTCATACTTCAAATATTTCAAAAAAAAATGTCATATTTATAGGGAATTTTTTTATTTCTGAAATATTTTCAAAATATTGACACTTATCATATTTTTTACAATATTTATGATAATAATTAGCCAATAAATTCCATATTCCAACACTTTTATAAACATTATTTTACGTCCAAAGTGGCCTCCATAAAATAATGTATGAAAAAATTAGAATACAAGTCATATTTTACATTCTAGTAAGAAAATTGTTATGAATTGATCTTTAAATATTTTCCACAAAAATGGATCTTCCTAGATATATAATTTGGCATTAACCTTAAGTTTATTCTTTTGATGACAGTTAAGGTGAGAAGGTACCTTTATGGTGGCCAAATAATTTAGTAAATCAGCATACCATGGTAATTCACCTCCGACAGTGTGGAGTTTCTATCCAGTAATGTGATTATTGAGCTGGCTTAGTTCTAGAATGTTTTTTAGCAGTGTTTCGGAGTCTACTGAGGTGATCTACCACCTAGTTTTTAGCTACCTCATTATCCTTGATATTTAGGTTGAACTCTTATAATTGTAGTATCCATATCACCATCCTTGGTTTGGCATCATCCTTTTTGATCATGTACTTTAGTGCTGCATGATTATAAAATACAACCACTTTAGTTCCTTATAAATAGGTTCTAAATTTACCTAATGAAAATACAACATAAAGGAATTATTTTTCTGTAGTTTTGTAATTGAGATGAGATGTATACAATGTTATTGAGTCCTATGTTATGACTTGTGGACTTCCTTAAATTATTTAGGAGAAAACTTCTCCCACATATTGGGTTGATTCATCACACAACAACTCAAATAGGTGATCTCAATCAAGGGGTTTCATAATTTTTTGGACAATCAACTTTTCTTTCAGCTCATCAAATTCCTCCCTAAAATTGCCTTTGAAAACAAAGTAATCCTATTTTAAAATAAATCATGTAAGGGGAATAGAAATATTACTAAATTACTTTATGAATATTCTGTAAAACCCGACATGACCCAAAAATAATCTAACATGTCTCACAAATGTGGGATATGGTAAAGAGTTTATTACTTAAACTTTATACTTATCCATATAAATTATTTTTTATGAAATTATATGACCAAAAAATATCCCTTTATTAACCTTAAATAGACACTTATCAAATTTCAAAACAATATTTTTATCTATTGCGGTCATAATAACCTATTCTAGGTTTCCTAAGTATTGATAAAAGGAGTTTCCAAAAATAGTAAAGTCATCCAAAAATACCTCCAGGAAGTCCTCCATGTGATATGAGAAAATACATACCATACACCATTGAAATGTTCTAGGAGCATTGAATAGTCCAAAAGGAATCCTACTGTAGGAAAAGGTCCCAAAAGGTGGGTGAATGTCGCCTTCTTTAGAATTCTAGGTAAAGAGGTACCTGAAAGTAACAACATCATCCATCCAAGAAAAAATAATGTGTCTTGCCTTCCAACCTTAATAGAATTATTTATGAATGGTATTGGGAATTAATATTTTCAAGTGACTTGTTTTAGTTTTATATAGTCAATAAATACCCTCCAATTGTTTTATACTTGTTGAGCATGTGTTGATTCAACAATTTCATTAATTGTTTTTTGGTTTTGATGCTCATAAACACCCACATTTGTGTTACTAATAAATTTTATTTTAAGTGAATGTCAGGAAATTATTATTCATGGAAATATTTATTATGGAATCATATTTAGGATAATTATCTTTGAGTAATATTCTTTTTAGTATTCAAAATTCGTTTTATCATATTCTGGAAACACTTTTCTTACCCTATGTGTGCAAGTGTAACACATGGAATCAACCCTCCATTTGGAACAACACGTATGGATCATATAACCTACATTATAGAGAAAGAAAGCTTCAATAAACCTATGTTGTAAAGAAGACATACATTTGAGGAAACAAACTTATGGTACATCAACCCTATGTTATTTGGAGTTTTGTCATCACATGAAGGAACCCTACATTTGAATATTCAATGATGAAGATTTAAATCTTTGATATTATCTGAGATTTATACAATGGTCTTGGAGAACACTAGGATCTATTCAAATCTATCTTATGACCAATTCAAAGGTTTGTTATTATTGATTTAAAGGATCATATTTAAAAGAGTAAATTGTTTCTATTCTTATTAGAAGTTACGACCTCTCTTGAATTTTTTTTAATTCAAATATTCATGATTTATTGTGTGATATTTCTGGAGTTGGATTGATTTGGAGTGTTTGACCCAAAATATAAATATCAAGAAGCTCTTCATATAATAGATATATGAATATATTGAAAAGGTGATATATATACAAAACTGTGTGTCATTTCATTCATAGATACCCTTTGGAGACATACATGTTTTGATCTACTATCTCACTGCTACTAGTGCTGTTATTGCTATCACTGCTACTATACTTTATCATTACATATTATTATGAAAGAACAGTGAATCATTTACCAGAGATAAACTTTTGGGAAATTATGTTTAAACATATATATGGTGTTTTCTCTATCACTTTTTAAAGAAATATTGCATGACGTTGAAGATATATTTTACTCTTGTGCATTATTAAAGATATGAATAAATCTTTCAGTTGTTACTGAAACTGTGAAGTTTAATAGTATACTAAAAAATCTATATCTATTGATTTGGTGGAGTTTTGGATTCTCATACTTATTCATGGTTAAGTGTCAGCTTCTTGCACTAAGCTTTAGATTTATAGTTCCCGATAAAAGAACCAGAAATCTTTGAAAAGTATGGTTGTAAAGGTGTCAAATGCATACACTCAGTTGTGGATTTTAAAGTTCTTAGGATAATAGGAACTAGTCAAAATCACCAAGATCATGGTGTTGAGAATTGTTGGAGTGGACTAAGATATATTTTTTACCTGAACCACTATACATCACTGTTTTTATTTCCTTTATTTATTTCCTCTACTCACTCATCTTTGAGAGAAAAGGAAAGGAACACTTCTTAGTAAAGAGAGGTGTTTTAAATCTGTGAAAGTTTTGAAAAAAATAATTCCACCCCCCTCTTGTTCCTTTATATTCATTATTTTCATCTTGAACTAAAAATTTATATCAAAGGAAAGGCTCTACTAGTATATTTTCTTCTTGAATTTTTTTTATCTGATATCAACTATTGACTTCAAAGGAAGTGCTGTATTGATATTTTTTTATTTTTGGAAAACCATAAATATTTTTTTGGATCCATTTGGTACTGTATAATATCAACAAGTTATGTCTAAAGGATTTACTAAATATTTACTAGCTCTAACAAGAATGAGTTAAAAATTCAGATGAAGACATGATAAACTGGATGATTCTAGAGAAGGTATGTTGATAATCCATGCTCAATATTTTAATGGTGATAATTATGGATGTTGGAAAGCCCATATGATTATTTATTTAATAAATCATGGAATAAGTATTTATTTAAAGGAAGTGAAATTGTATGAAATCCATAAATAAGGTTTAGAAGATTGGAATGATGAACAAGAAATGGAATATGATCTCGATTCAAACGCTACGAAAGATATTGTATGTGGTTTATGAACTAATAAATCCAATCACATATATCAATGTACTACTACATATGAGATATGATAGAATGTTGTCATCTCTTATAAAGGAACTGACAATATCATACAACTAAGGTACAATACTATGAAATTAAAGTTTGATACTTTCAGTATGTATGAGCATGAAACTATCACTCAAATGAATGGAAGATTAATAGATATTGTCAATAATGTTTCTACTTTGGGAAATATAATTTCAAAATCAGAACAAGCGTTAAATGTACTTAGATTATAACCCCCTCATTGGAATAGAATATCCATATATATATGAAAATGTACACCTATGGAAAATTTAGATATGGAGGAGTTATTTGGAAATCTAATGATGTATGAAGCTGAGATGCAGGATGGAAATGAAAATGCTATGAAATATGAAGAAGATACTCTCAAAACTACTATTATTGAATCATCAGATTCAAATCATCTGGAGTTGGATAAAGATTTACCAGATCTTTCCAAGACATTTGAAAATATATACAAGAAATAAAATTAAATGAATGATGAAAGAAGATGCTATAAATTCAAGGAAAAATATCATACAAAGGATAATTATTCTTTACTCAAAGCTCAAAGGAAATATAATTACAAGAGAAAAAGAAAGAAAGTTGTGAAGGCTACCCAGAGTAATACTTCTCATTTGTATGATGAATTCTCTACAGATTCTGAGACTGAGCATAAAAAGAAAATGATATGTCTTATGGCACATAAAAATCATGAGGTAAAATATTCTTACACTCAAAAATCAAGTTTTGAGTAAATATATTATGATGAACTAAAAAATATTGTGTTGTGCTACAATAAAAGTATGAATCATTAAAGAAATATCATATAAAAATTATTAAATAATGTGATATTGTTCTTTTAGATAAAGAAAATTTTTCAAGAGAAATTATAGATTTAAAATATGATTAGTATAAATATTATGATTTACATGATAATAAAATTAAATAACTATTGGATGAATTTTATAATTTAAAAAAAATCCTCTAGTATGTTTATAAAATTATAAAAATATTTAAATAAAATATTTGGAAAAAATAAAATACCAAATAAAAATTTGGAATATGAGGAAAAGTTGAAAGACCAAAATATATAAGAATTATTTTATCTCGAGTTTAAATAGAAAAAAATTTCAACTATTCACTATTTTCATTGTATTATTAATGGTAATTATGTAAATGATTTCTGATTTATAAATTCTCAAATTTCTAGTTTTGAAAGTTTTTATTGCTCAAAATAATTGTATAACTTGAATAATAGAATTCTTACTCAAAATAAAAAAGTATGGTTACCAAAAAATTTAATTTCTAACACCACTAGAACCAAAAGAATATGGGTACCAAAAGGCATTTGTAATTGATGTTTTGAAGGATTTTACCACTAAAATGCATTATTAATATTTAAATGGTTTATTGATGGATATATGTTAAATTATCTACAAAAGGAGTGAACATCTTGGAAGTAGTTCACTATAAAAAAATCCTTAGTACTAATGTCACTAATACAAGAAGTATTTTGTTTTTAATATTAATATACTTCTTGTACATTAACTATTTTATAAAAGAAGATAAATAAATTTATCAAATTTTAATAAAAATTCTTATTTACGATTTAAATCAAGTTTTAGTCCATGTTAATTATATAACTAATTTTTTAAATGTCTCAAAATTTTATTCTGAAAATATAGTATTTATTATGAAATATTTATATTTTCATTTTTTAAATCTTTTATATTTTATGTTCTTAAAAATTTCATTTTTTACAAAAAACTAGAATACTTTTCTTATATAATATACAATAATTTTTCTATATTTTTCAGCTAAGGAAAATGAAACTTCATCTACATGGTGTCGGAACCTAACATTTCATATGATTCATAAAAAATTTAAGTTATGATGTCATTCATTTTGAATTATCTTTTTCAAAAGTTTATGAAAAATTAGACACCACAAGATTAATTGATAAAGTTCTTCAAGTTCAGAAAAAATTGTTATTATAAAAGTATGACAGTTAATCTGTTTGGTTTATTTGTTTGATATATTGAATATTCTATTAAAAAATATTCTGAAAAATATAAGGAAGTTTAAATTCATAAATAAAATGAAATATATTCTTCTCAAATATCTTATGAAAATATTCTTTTCAAATTTAACACTTTGGATAAAGAAAAATTGAAGCTACAAGCTGGTTTGGATGCCTCTAAAAAGTCATATGAAGATCTACAGAAAGCATCTCTATCAATAATAGTTTTTGACTCATTAAAAAAAGAGTATTATAATATGAAATATAGTTTGATCTTGAAAACTAACTTTGTAGATTTTAAAGTATAAATGATAAGTCAAATTGATTTTATCATAAAAGAAGCTGCTACCAAGATAGACCTTGAGAAACTGAAGCTGTTTTGGATGAATAGTATATTTATTCTTCATATAAAAGAAAAAATGATGTTCAAAATATATTAGAATAATTTTCAATAGTTTTATAAGCTCTAAGTTATATTTATTCTTAATTTTTAAAATGTTCTATTTTTAAAATATATTGTTTAGTAAATTTTTATTAATTATGCACTATAAGTTAGTTCATAAATTATTTCTATTAGTATTACATGAGAATGTAACTAATATTTAATTTTCTTATATAAATTTTATTTTTGATAATAGTTTTATTTTACAAAAGTTTTACTTATGAAAAATTATTCAAAAGTTTTATATGCTAAGATTTAGGGGTTTTTTAAGAAAATAATTAGTTTATTTTTTTTATAATTCTTGGTTTCTTATCTATATTTTTATTATAAATATAGGGGAAGTTTATTTTAAATACTCTTTAATCGTATCTTTTTTATTTCACAAAATGGGGATAAGTTTATGTCAACATTTTTATTCTATAGTTTCTAAAACTTTATAAAGTAAGTTTTATGTAGAAGTTTTAAGATTATAATGATACATGGAAAAGTTTTATTGAATTAAGTTTATAGTTTTAGTTTACATCATTAAATTTATATTATTAATAATCTTGTCATAGATAAAAATATTGTGATCCTTATAATGGTGGAGAAGTTTTTATAAAGGGATAATTGAAGAGAAGTTTTCTTATATAAATAAAAGAAATTTTATATCCAAGAAAGGGGGAAAATTATTATTTTTGAATTCTATTTCGACATAGTTTTTGACATGGGTTTTGTGACCATCAAATAGGGGGATATTTTTGAGCATGTGTTGATTCAAAAAAATTGTTAGTTTCATTTTGGTTTTGATGCTCACAAACGCCCACATTTGTTTTACTAATTAATTTTCTATTAATTGAATTTCAAGAAATTTTTATTCATGGAAATATTTATTCTATAATGATATTAAATCCATTTATCCATGAGGAATATTCATTGAAGTATTCTGAACATGTTTTATCATATTTTAGAAACATTTTTTACACCATACATGTGCAAGAATAACGTATGGAATCAACCCTACTATTAGAACAACACGTATGGATCATATACCCTATATTTTAAGGAAAGTATGGTTCAGGAAACCTATATTTGGAATAAACCCTACGTTTGAGGAAACAAACATATAATACATTAACCCTACTTTTTTTATCATCCTTACATTGTCATCCCAACATTTGGAGTTTTTTCATTACATAAAGGAACCCTACATTTGACTATTCGACGAAGGAGTTTTAAATCTGTGATATTATCTGAGATTTAGACAATGGTCTTGGAGGAAATTAAGATATATTAAAATCTCTTATAAGACCTATTGAAAGGCTTGATATCATTTATTTAAAGGATCATATTTAATAGAGTAAATTATTTATATTCTTACGGGAAGTTAAAACCTCTCTTGAATGTTTTTTAGTTCAAATATTCATAATTTATTGTGAGATATTTCTAGAGTTGGTTTGACCTGGAATGTTTATCCTATAGTATAAATATTAAGATGTTATTCATAAAAAATAAATATGAATATATAGAAAATGTGATATATATACAAAACTATGTGTCACTGCATTCAGAGCTACACTTTGGAGACATACATGTTTTAGTCTATCGTCTCACTGTTATTGTTGTTGTTGTTATCAATGCTACTACACTTTATCATAACATATTTATTATGTTTTCACTATATTTGTTTATAGAAATATTAGGTGAGGTTGAAGATCTATTTTTCTATTTTACATTATTTAATATCTGAATAAATCTTTCGGTTGTTACTGTAACTGTGAAGTTTAATCTATATCCTCAAAAAATCAATCTACATTATTTTGTTGGAGTTTCATCTACTCAGACTCAGTCATGGTTAAGTTACAACTTCTTGCACTAATCGGTTGATGTATAGTTCCCTATAAAGGAACCAAAAGGGTTTGTAAAGTATTTTTCAAAAGTTTTCAACTACCTTCACTTAGTTATGGATTTTAAAGGTCTTAGGATTAGAGGACCTAGTGAGAAACACAAATATCATGGATTTGAGAATTGTTAAAGAGGACTAAGGGATATTTGTGCCACGAACCACTACACATCGATGTGTTCATTTCTTTTTTTTATTTCCACTACTCACTCATATTTGAGAGAAAATGAAAGGAATGATTCTTTGAAAATAGAGGTTTTTTGAATCTGTGAAAGTTTTATAAACCACAATTCACCCCCCCCCCCCCCTCTTGTGTCTTTATCTTCTTCATTATCATCCTAACCTAAAAAACTCTCATTGGAATTAATTAATTATTATTATTTTTTACAACTGTCAAAACAATTTTTTTGGAATCACATGGATGGGTATGACCCATTATGAGTCAGAAATTGGGTATATTATGTCAACTTCCAACAGTTTTTCAAATTATTTCCTAACAACTTCCATAATGGTGGGGTTAAGTCTACTATGGGGTTTCCTAATAGATTATGATTCCCCTTTTAGAAAAATGTTATGTGAAAAAACCTTAGTGTTTATTCTAGGTATGTCTCTAAGGATCCACCCTATTACTTGAATGTTTCTTTTCAAAAGTTCAATTAAAATTTTATCTTGGTCTTGGGATATATAGTTAGAAATAATCATTGGAAAATTTTCTCCTTCCATAAGATACACGTATCCTAAGTCCCATAGGAGAGGTTTTAGTTCAATTTTTGTGGGTTTATTGAGAGTTGAGATTTAATTTAAATTTCCTACTTCAAAATATTGAATTTCATTATGAAAGGTTATCATCTTAGTTTCTTCTCAAAAATTATCAAATAATTCATATCTTATTTCTTATTGATCATTAAAAATAAAATTTTCAGATATATTATTACTCACTTGTTATTTGGTGTTTTCAGTAGAAAGGGTATTTGATAGGGATAAAAATTATCTAAATATACCTAAGTATTCAATGGGATCAATACCTTCTTCAAGTAAAATTGAAAAGAGTGAATGATTGGTTGAAGGTTTCCTCTTGGAGTGAATAACATTGAAGTGCACCTTGTTGTCTCTCATCTACATGGTGAGGGTTCCTTAATGTACAATAATGACTATTTTGGATGTCTTTAAGAATGTTCTTTCCAAAATAATGGATGAATTACCTAGTTCTCTATCTTACTCAAAGGTTAGAACATAAAATTATGCTATAAAATCTTGCCCTTAAACTCCCACTAGCACATCCTCCAAAACACTAGTTAGAAAGACAGTGGATCCATTGTCCAGTTGGACAAAAAACTCTTGTGGGTTTTTTATTACCTATTTTAAAATATGAATAGTCCAATTTTGACAAGAAATTAATAGAATAACCAAGATCAAACACGGAATAAACAAATTGTAAAGAACTAATGGTGCGGTGAATAGAGAATATCCCTGGATATTGACATTTTTTTGGTAACAGTGGTGTGATCTGGGATGAAACAATTATCCCTAGGTTGATTATTTCATTCCCATCCAATCTATTTCTCTTTGTGAAAATATATTTGTGTAATTTTATGTATTTTTGAATTTCCTGATGTATTTCAAGAGGGGTATATTAATTTCAACTTTTTAAAATGTCTCTTAGATCTCTATTTGTAGTCTCTCTTTCTCAGTTTTTTTTTGAATTATATAAATATATAGGGGAATGGAAGGTGAATGTATTTATTATCCCTTTGTTGCCTTTGAAATGGAGTTTATATTCTTTCCTTCCAAAATATTGTCTAGGATTCTTCCTCTATATTCTTGTCTTCTTGTCCATATGGGGTGGTTTTATCTTCCAAAATTTGCCCAAAATTCTTGGACTCACCTTCTTCTGGTTCGGTTTGATCTTCCTCAAGTTCCAGTGGCTAGGTCTCCTTACCAATCCTTGTGATGATCATGCTCACAATTTCCTTTGGGTTTTGTATTATTTTATTTGGTAGTTTTTTGGGTTTTTTAGACAACATGTCCATGAGATTCTAAAATTTATTTGATAAATCCTTCATTGTATTTTTCAGCTCCTCCATCTCTATTTCTTACATTCATTTAGATGACGGTGAACTAGATGTGGGTTATCTATAGGATTTTTTTTTAAATGGAGGTGATAAATATTCTTGTTGTTGATATTGATGCTTGTATGGTAGTTATAAGGGGTGTATTTTATAATTGCAACTAGAAAGGGGATCTAGTTTGACTTTATTGACCTCCAAAACCATGTTGGTATTTCCCTTCTATCTATGATTGGTTAAATTGAAACTATATTGGTTGAAATGAAGCTGCACCACTTTCTATACCCTGCACCTTAGCACACTAATCAATGTAGTGATGAGGTTAAGAATATAAACCACATACCTAAATTATGGAAGTTTGTACATTCACTTGTTTCACTGCCATCTGTCTTAGAAGGATTTTCAATTATTATAGTTTGGTTTCAATAAATTATGATGAGTTCGAATATTTTAACTCATAGATGTTGATGGTTGTTATACCACTTTTTTCAAATTGTTTTGAATTCTATGAAATATTCCCGATTAGGCTCCTAGATTCCATGGGTAACTTATTGATCAAAGCTCCACCAAATGATAAATCTTGGAGTTTTCTTTCATTATCCAATAGTCCTTGGTAGAAGAAGACTATGAAATGATAATCTCTTATAGCTTGGTGAATATATCTTACACACAACTTTTTTAATCTTTACCGATATTTATAGATGGGTTCTCTAGTAGTTTGTATGATGGCATATATCTCATTTCTTATAATGGTACACCAGGAGGCTGGGAAGAGTCTTTTTATGAAATTTATTTCGATCTCCCCAAGTTTGTAGACTATATAACCACTATTTAGTATCTCCCTTAAGTGAAATGGGGAATTCCATCCACTAGAATTGTTCCTCATCCACTCCTCTTGGCTTAAAGCTCGAACAAACATAGCTTAACTCTTGAATGCGTCGGTTCAGATCCTCTCCTCCAAGGCCATGAAACTTGGGTAATACTTGAATTATATTGATTAGTAGTTCAAAGGCATTCTATTTCACATGCATAGTTATTTTATTACCCTGGATAGAAAATTTTCAGGCATAAAGATCCCTTAGGGTTTTTTGTGGGTTAAGGGCCATGTTCATTGTCTCTTAACGAACACCGAATTTTTTACTTGAGTCTTTTAACCTTTTTTTCAAAGTGATTTTCAAGATTAAGAGTCACAATCCAAAATAGAAAATTTCTAATCTATATCTAGGTCTAGAGAATGTAATTCATCATTAGAGGTCATAGTCCTACAATTTATGGGTTTTGATTAAACACATATTCCCCGAAAATGATGTAAATTTTTTACACACACTAGTTGTGGGGTGTGGAAAAAGATGTTTAATTTCCCCCTAAATGTGTAGTAGTAGTAGTGACTGAAGTCATCTCCAAAGAGTATTGTTTTGAATCAATATTTCATTATTATGAATGAAAATTGAAGAAAAATAATTAAATGACTAGTAATCAAGAACTTGGTTTGTGAAAATTTGATTAATAAAATGATATTGGGTTTAGGATTGGATTCCCTAATGTAATTTTATCATGGTCCTTTTGAAATTGAATCTTTTTTTATTAATTTTTTTAATGACTGAAATGAAAATTGTTTATCATTTTCTAGCATTGATTAATATTGGTTGATAATGAAAATAATCCACCTAATTTCTTTGGTTGGAATATATTCCTTCCAAAGTGTGAAAGTCACATTGGGTCTCCTTTGGATCACTTAGAAAATTCCAAATCAATAATTGAGTATCCAAGTTCCCAAATTAGTCCATTATGTCTTCCTCATGTGTTTATTAATCACCAAACACTTTCCTCCTGACCCCAGACCATCGAATCAGTGTGACCCAAATACAAGAATATGGAGAAACATTTTCTTAGCCAAGGCAAAGTAGATTATTTATATTTGAAATTAAAATACAATCACATACCATTAAATTTATGAAACCATAAATTGAAAACCTTTTAATCAATAAAAATATACAAAATAATTTCATAAAAACTTGGACTCCATCATTATATAAGGTCACCAACCCTTTTCCCAACAAAAAATGGTATAACCCTCCATTAAAAGAGAGAAAATGGGGGTAGATGGGGAAGAAGCCATAATAAAAGTAAAAAAGAAAGAAAATTTGTAAAAACAAAGTGTCCAGTAGTAGCAGTGTGTGTTCTCTCCTATTACTCCCCTCTTTTTCTCTGGAGCAACCTACTTTTGTTTATAGAGGGAGGTAACCTCATAATATTACTTTGTTGTATCTTTATAAGTGTTGAATATATATTTTAAAAGATGTTCAGCATTAAATCTACTGAATTCACAAGTATTTTCAAATTCCCATTTTGATATATAATTCCATAGTGATGGTAGTAACATCTAGCATTAGACCAATGGTTTATCATATTCTCCATTGGTCCAATAGTGGATCACATCCACCATTGGAATCAATCATCATTAAATATTTTTTTATTCCTTCCATATTTTTCCTCCTTAATGTGGCCTAATAGTGGAATCATCCATGGAATCTGCACCTTCCTTAGCGGATCAAGAAATGCATCCACACCCTCATCCACCTCCTTTATTGTATGATCGACAATAGTTTCTTCCTCTTTTCATGATTTTTCATGGTAGCGTAGGGGATGTGGACAATTTCATTGAATACGGGTACAATAGGTGAGGGAGGTTTGGCAGTGGTGTGGTGAGAGAAGTGGTAGAAGGATGGCGTTGAGAAATGATAGTGATCATGGAAGTAGTGGCTACTCTAATAGTAATAATGGCAGTGGAGGTGAGGGTTGATCTTATTAGTGGTGAAGGGTGTGCGGAAACTAGTGAGCGAGCATCTCGAATAGTGCAACACGAGGATACAGAAATGAACCTAGGTATTCATGGGAGTTTTGGTAGAGCTTTATGCTCAAGATCGATCATAATGTGGCCTTCCATAGTAGTTATTTGGTGAAAACAAGTGGGTCTATTGGTGGTCGGTATTGGAGAGCAGTGGTGGAGGATTTCTCCAGATGCTACCATTGGATCAACAATAGCATGTGCCACTATTGGCCCAATGGTGTTATGTGAGACCATTAGCCCAATAGTGGCATGTACAACCATTGGTTTCAATAGTGGAATGTGAGACCATTGGTTCCAATGGTGTCACATCCTTCTCAGCTATGGTAGTTTCCCTACTTGGACACACTTCTTCTTGGTGTCACACATGCTCTTCACAATGAAGCCACTATTCAGTGGTGGTGGCATCTCCTTTTTTAATTATGAAAACGATGATAGAATGCTTTGAGTATTATCATAGGAAACCTATCATGGGTTGTGGAAAAACAAAAAATTATTATTACCTAATATAGTATAGTAGTTAACCAAGGTAGTCTCCCGAAGAGAAGTTTACAAAAAAAAAGGTTTGTCACTTTTTGGTTGATTTTAAGAAAAGTTAATTCTAATTTTGGTGTGTTAAATTGAAATAATAAAATAGTTTAATTTGATTGAATTGAAAAACATGAGAGAGACGATGACCAAAGTGGTTTTTTATAGACTAGTTACAATGCTATCATGGTTTTTTCAACATTTATCCCAATCGTTTTCTTGTTCAACTAGTAAGAGTGAGAATACGTTATCGCTTCCTCTCTCTCCCCTTGGCCAGATGATGAATGTGAGAATAACCCAACTGAAATATCATATTGGTATACTCTCATTCCTATGTTCATTTTTTCATATCATGTTCAATTGATTAATTAGGTCAATTCCAGATTGGGTATTGTTATTCCCTAATAAACTATATTCCCTACTGCAATTTCATGCATGTGCTGACAATCCCTGAGCACTCACCACTCAATCATTGCATGTTCCGTCATATACAGACCAGAATTGGGTGGAGGGGGATAATGATCTTCAACAGAGGAAGTAAAAATTTAACCGAATCAAAACCCTACACTATCAAATGAGTTAATTTAAAATTCAAATAAATTTATACCCAAAAATAAAGATACACAAATGAGTTCTATTCATTTAAGCACAAAAACTCAAGAATAGAAACATAGGTCCAACCTCCCCCTTTCCTGATCAGTCAAAGGAAATACCCATCCATGGATGAGGAATTTTAGTTGATTCAAGATATGGGAGACATCATATAATGAAAAAAGAAAATAAAATAAAATTAAGGAAATAAATATACAGCATGTCATCATCTATATCATCCCTCTCTGATTGATCCTCTTCAATTCACCCATAGAGTCTTATTTATAGGCATGGAAGAGGCTTCAGGGTGTTATAAATAGATCATAATGGTCATTTAATGGAGGGGGTCTAGTTCATAAATGGGTGGAGATCATATTAAATCCCATCAAAACTGTTATTTCTACATCAATTCGATAATTTACATGTCGTGTAATTAGTGTTAACAACATGTAATGTGCAGGGTCATGATTTTTCTTCACGCAACATAATTATTAACATATGGAAAATATATCCAGTTACACATCATGTAAATGAATTGCGTGATGTGTAATTTTTATTTACAGTAGGCTTCTCCCAATTGAGTTTGGTTCTTCATTTCTGAGTTCTGATTTTAGTCCTTGAATATGTTACATCTTCAATATATCTGCAAAAATTTGGTGTTGTACCATGTTGTTATTCAAACTCTATATCCTGTGGAAAAAAATTAAAATCATTCACATTTCGGTAGTTTAATCAATTAATTTATTCAAAGGTACCATTTTATAACAAAAAATGAGTGCATAAAATGGTTATGTCTATGGTTCTTTACTCATGATCAGGTGTTGGTCTAGCTACAATGAAGTATGGAGGCAGTAGCATCATAGAATTTCATCAGTGCTTGGAATATGTGATAATGGTGCTTTCTGTCTTCATCAAAACCTCTATCCTTCACAATGGCCAGATAGAGCTTGAAATGGCATTTCATGGCTTCAGTTATCTTTAAAAGGGGGTCCATGGCGATTGATTGAGGGTTTGGGAGTGATCAGTGGTGTTCCTAAGCATTGGAAGTCGGAAATGTCTCGAGATCAAGCTTCACTTGAGTCATAAATGGTGGTTATATAGTGTTTGTAGATGAAAAAGGTCAAAAATGTAGGCGGCAAGCGGCAGTGTCATGCGACAGCAAGTGTACGAGTGTGGGATAGCGGAGGTGAGGCACAATAGTTCCATTTTAATTAATTTGAATAGTATCTGCATTTCTTTTGTCCCACATTGGAACGAAAACACGAAGTAGCACTTGAAAAAGTATCAAGTCATGGATTATCTACTACAATGAAGTTGTATGGGGGTCCATGGACCCTCTCCTGCCGTCATACATCACCCTATGCAAGTGAGGCTTTCCTCCCACCGCTCTACGGGTTTCACCACCATGGGCCAACACATTCGGGCTTTGTCCTAGTGATAAATTCCCACAGATTTCATCCCCGTAGGCCCTGAATAGTCTTATCCCCTATGCAGGCTCTACCACTGTTGTTAACCTTCACTTGGGCCTGCATGTCTAGGTGGCCCCGCGTGGGCTACCTATATGGTGTTCAAACCCCAAGGTAGAGGGTTGGCCCAGTTGGCCTCTTTTTTAGTAAACACTAAAAAAATAAGAAAATTAGTTAGAAAAATTCAACAAAGTAATGAAATAAAATACCAAGTTCTTATTCTTTAGAAATTTCTTTCATTTTAAATTCCATATTTAACATTTCCCATATTTTTGTAAGACATCGAAATTCATGGGAATTATCCATTAAAATCCTTCAATACCCTTTATAAAATGTTAAAGATTATGCATGATAATTGAGTGTGTCAATCCAAATATTTGACTTCTTACATGGAGTTTATTGGCATTGTTGATCTTCCTCGGAGTATAATATACCATATTTGTCTTGCAAAGCTGAAATTCATTTTTTTAAGCTCATTCAATGATTTTTTAAACTACATATTACGACCAGTTTGGGTCAGCTTCAGCAAATTCCTCTCTATTGTTGATGAGAAATATCTGGTTATGTACCCGAATCCACCATAACATAAATAATGAACATCAAATTTATTCTTATAATATTGAACTCTATTTTCCCTCTATTTCTCATACACTCGTCGATACCAATTGGATATAAAACATAAATTTTGAGAGTGTCCTACATTTCCATAGCATTGATACCAGATATGAGGTGTATTATTGTATATCATTCGCTCACCACTGTTTATACCTTGGGATCTAAAATTATTATGATTTTGATTCATACCCAAATCAGTTTTCGTCATCAGAGTGGATTTTTGTGGTCTCACATCAACCATTACTTATTTCTATTTATGATCAATAATTATAATAGTTGTGTCATTATGGTTGTTGATTTATTCTCCTAAAATTTATTTGATTTATCTGCTAGAAATATGAACTCCAATTCCCATTTTTTTATCACATTTACCACCTTATTTACTAATATCACATAAAGAATCAGGAGTTTATCCTTATCTTTTAACTTTATTCATAGGATGGAAATTTACTCTTCAAGTTCATTGATACATTTGATATGTTCTTTTGATGTGTTAGTCAAACCATTAATAAATCCAGTATGTTATTAAAATTTTACCTTGTTCTCACTACAAGAGAAAGGTCTTTTAAGAGCCCTAGAAAAATACATCAAATGAGCTAAAAAGCACTATTGATCTAAGAAATGTTAAAATGGGGGCCCCTTTTATTAGTGATAAAAAGGGAACTGACAAAGGTGAGACTTTTTCAACACTAGTGTTGTGATGATAAATGAAATCCTTTATCCGTGCTACTTCTAGTGCCAATGAAGGCCATGATTCTGTTGTGTGTTGTTGATAATGTTGCACACTATAGCAACAAACATGCAACAAATACATGTAGTGACATCAGAAAATAAAGAATATGGAATTTTAATAATTTAATTGAAATAAAAATTACATCAAAAATACAAAAAACAAGATATTATATATATTTTAAACATTATTTTCCACAATTACATTAGAAAGGACATTTAATCACAAAAATTCAAAAACATTAATAGTTTCATTGTCTTTAGTACCCGAGCTCCTCTCTAAAAGCCCAATCATGGTATTAATTACTAAACAAACAACCCAAACTCAAGAAAAAGAATCCACCAATATAAAATAAAATTTATTATGTTATTAATACTATAAAGAAATAAATTAAACTAAAATATGAAATAATACATTAATAAAATGCCAATTTTAAACTGATAAAGGAAACCTTGTTCCTTAACGGTCACATCGTGAATTATATTGAGGTAAATCTAATTGCTACATATCACAAATGACTTATGAATCATTGTCCTAAAGAATCAAAATAATCCTAATGAATTTTCATGGTTTTGATTATGCTAGTTATGTTTTTTACTTAAATGTAATTTTAAACTATAAACACATGATTTGAATGATACTGATCACATAGTTTGTCAGCATTATGTGAGACTAATTCCTACACATCACAAATGACTTGTGAATCTATTTAATAAATTATCAATTAAATCTAAGCATGTTTTCTCAGTTTTCAATGAGTGACACAAGTTTTGAACTAAATTCTCATTTTTTAACTGGTAACAGACACTTTGAGTCATACCAGGAATATTGTGTATCATATTGAGGTGAAGATGAAACCTACACATCAAAAATGAATTATGTGTCTTTTTTTAAAACTATAAAAACAATCCAAATATGTTTTATTATTTTTGAGTATGTGACATGTGTTCTCAACTAAAGTTTCAATTTTAAAATGAAGGCATGAACTTTGAGTCATACCAGATACACCGTGCATTAGATTATAGTAAATCTTATTCCTACACATCAAAAATGACATATGAATCATTTTATTAAAGTATTAAAACAATACAAATGCATTTTATTTTTTTTGAGCATGTCACTTTTCTTTTTTACTAAAATGTCAATTTTAAATAAAAAGACATACTAGGATTCATACCAATCACATCATGTATTGGATTGAGGAGGAGTTGATTACTAAACACTAAAAATGAATTATGGATCATTATCATAAAGTATTAAAATAATATCAACTCATTTCCTTAGATTTGAGTTTGTTACTTGTTTTTTCTATTAAAGTTTCATTTTAAAAGGAAAACGTGAACTTTAAGTCACACTCGTCACATTGTGAATCATTTTGACATGAGAGTGATTTATACATGTAAAAAATGACTTATGAATAATTTTTCTAAATTATTAAGACAATATAAGCATGTTTTCTCAGTATTCAGTGAGTGACACATGTTTTAAACTAAATTTTCTATTTTAAAATGATAATGGACACTTCGAGTCATATCGGGAACACTGTGTATCATATTGAGGAACAAATTATTTATACACATTAAAAATAACTTATGGATCATTATATTATATTATCAAAACAATCCAAATGTTTCTGCCTCATTTTTTACTGGTAACACCATGTTTTAGATCGAGGTTCGGATGATTCCCACATGTCAAAAATAACTTATAGATAATTTTAATAAATTATAAAAACAATCTGAATTTGTTTTCATGTTTTTGATTATGTTACTTATGGTTTTTACTAAAATTTAATTTTAAAATGAAAACATGCACTTTGAGTCATACCGATCACATCGTGTGTCAGCTTGATTTGATACTGATTATGACACATCAAAAATGACTTATGAATCATTATTTTAAATTTTCAAGACAATATGAGAATATTATGTTGGTTTTTAGTGAGTGACACATGTTTTGAACAAAATAGTCAATTAAATGAAAACATTGAGTAATACTAGGCACACCATTTATTGGATTGAGGTGTGGCTAATTCATACACATCATAAATGACATGTCGATTATTTTCCTAAAGTATTAAAAAAATATGAATGTGTTTTCTTAGTTTTGAGTATGTGACGTGTGTTTTCAAATAAAATGTCAATTTTAAACTGAAAACATGTAATTTGAGTCATACCAGATACACCATGAATTGGATTGAGGTATGACTGATTCTTATATATAAAAAATGACTTATTGATCATTTTTCTAAAGTATCAAGGCAATACAAATGTATTTTCATCTTTTAAAGTATGCCAATTTTCTTTTTTTTACAATAAATGTCAATTTTAAATTAAACAGTACCCTTGGAATAATATTGGTCACACTATGCATTATATTGAGGTGTAGATGATTCCTACATATCAAAAATGACATATTTATCATTTTTCTAAAGTATCAAAATGATCCAAATGTGTTTGATTTATTTTGAGTATGTTACTCTTTTTTTTACTAAAATGACATTTTAAAATGAAAACACACACTTTGAGTCATACCAGCTATATCATATATCATATTTCCATTATGCTAATTCCAACAGATCTAAAATGACTTATAAATAATTTTCCAACATTATTAAGAAAATCTGAGCATGTTTTCTCATTTTTCAGTGAGTGACACACATTTTGAACTAAATTATCAATTTTAAATTGGTAATGGACACTCTGAGTCATACCAGGAACAACATATATTATATTGAGGTGAGGATGATTCCTATACATAAATGATGACATGTTTATCATTTTCCTAAGGTATCAAAACAATCTTAATGTGTTTGATTCATTATGAGTATGTTACTTGAATTTTTACTAAAATGTAAATTTTAAATAAAAAGATTTTCATGGAGTCATACTAGTCACACTGTTTGGGTGCGGAGGACTCCTACACATCAAAAATTAATTATGGAAAATTTTCCTAAAGTGTAAAAACAATACTAATTCATTTTCTTTGTTTTGAGTATGTCACTTATATTTTTACTAACATTTCATTTTAAATCTAAAACATGTACTTTGAGTCATACTGGACACATCGTGTGTCAGTTTGACATGAGTCTAATTCCTACACATAAGAAATTATATATGAATCATTTTAATAACATATAATGATAAATTTTGCATGTTTTCTTGGTTTTCAATGAGTGACACACATTTTGAACTAAAATTTCAAATTTAAATTGATAACATACACGTTGAGCCATATAGGGAACATCGTGTGTTGGATTGAGGAGTTATCGATTCTTACACATCAAAAAATTACTTAAGGATTATTTTACTAAATTATCAAAACAATATGAATTTTTTTATTAGTTTTGAGTATGTCACATTTCTTTTTTACAAAAATTTTAATTAAAAAAAGACACACCAGGAGTAATAGTAGTTACACCGTGCAACGGATTGAGGTGAAAATTATTCCTACTTGTCACAAATGTCTTATGGATCATTTTCCTAAAGAATCAAAATAATATGATGTGTTTTATTGTTTTTGAGTATATCACTTGTTTTTTTTATTAAAATTTCATTTTAAATAGAAAACACATATTTGGAGTCATACCAGTCACACCGTGAATTGGATTGACATGAGGATGATTCTGACACATGAAAAATTACTTAAGGATCATTTTCCAAAAGTAAAAACACAACTTGAATGCATTTTCTAGGTTTTTAGTATGTAATGTGTCTTTTTTACAAAAATTTCAATTTAAACTGAAAGCGTACACATTGATTCATACCGGTCACATCGTGTTTCAGTTTTATGTGAGACTAATTCATGCTCATCACAAATGACTTATGAATCATTTTCTTAAATTATCAAGACAATATGAGTGTATTTTATCAGCTTTAAATGAGTGATACACATTTTTAACTAAAACATCATTTTAAACTAAAAACATAAACTTCGATTCCTACTAGTAATATTGTGTGTATGATTGAGATACGACTAATTCATATAAATTATAAACGACTTATTGATCATTTTTATAAAGTATAAAAAAAATACTGAATGCATTTTCTTAGTTTTGAGTATGTGACATGTGTTTTCTACTAAAATGTAAATTTTAAACTAAAAACATGCAATTTGAGTTATACTAGACACATCGGGTATCATATTGAGGTGTGGTGGATTCATACATGTCAAAAAAGACTTATGGATTTTTTTTATAAAGTATTAGATAAAAATGATAAGGAAATTTACTAAAATAATTAGATAAAATGATGTTAAGATAAAATAAACAAGTAGTAGTCAATCACCCTTTCATGATGTCTATATATATTCTGACAGCAAGTATGATTCCCTTTAATTTCTCAAAAAATATACTTCCTCTTATGAATACAAGGAATATCAATAGTAATATTATCACTAGAAAAATGTAAATAAATAAAGGATTAAAAAATATTTTAAATGAAATTATAATTATCTTTGAAAATAACTCTTTAGGGATACTAGTTTGTTGATGAAATATGATATGTATCATAATTTTTCAAACATAATAACCACGATCTCTTCCATTGTTTTGTTTTAGAAAATGTAAAAACATTTATAAAAATAAGTAGTTTATTTTGATATATGTTTTTATAGTGAAATATTATTATATATACCCTAATACTTATCCACTTGTAGAAGTTGATAGGCTCATTGTATTCATGGACTGTCCTAATGCCATGATTTTGATGATATTTAAACTCCACCCTATCGTAACATAATTTTCATTAAATCATAATATAAAATGTATAAATTTACGTTTAGTTATAAAATGTTGCATGTAGTGTATTAAAAATTTATAAGTGTCATCACATGCGGTAGGTTTTTCAGTATTCATGCATTAAATCTAGAAAATAGATCTTTGGAGTATCCAAATTAACTGTAATGAGTAACAAATGCTACATAAAGGAAAGGAATAAGTAATTGAATGGATGAAAATAAATTTATTATAATTCATTTATAGACCTTTATTCCGGTATCGTGGGTATTAAGAAGAGTCTTTCATTTGAAATTTTTCTTTCAAACATTTTGTCCAGTTTTTTAGGTAATACTTCAATTTGATTTAGTACCAATTTGAATTATTTTTTAGAAGTGATGTACGTACTAATGAGTCCAAATTTATGTTCAAAATGTTTTACCTTTAAATAGTATTCATATATATTCCTGCATAAAATATGAATAATATTCAGTCATAATTAACATAGTAGGTAAGATATTGGAAAAAAAAATCATGAAAACACACCTCATGAATACATTTATAACTTGGACTCATATTCATTCATGAATGAGGATCTAATTTACATTATCAAGACCAATACAATCTTTAATGGCCTCTTTATACATCTTTTCTTCCCAATAAATTGAATTAGTAGCACTATTTTCTAATGGTGTATCTCCATGAACCTTTAATTTTGGTAAATGTGGAAGTTGAATGGGTGGGGTAAAGGTACTTTATGATGATAATTTTGACTTTTTGGTTGATCCTTTAGATCATTTTGATTTAAACTTAAATTTCACCCCATTCCCTTTTTCCATATATAATAACATTCATCAATTCTGACCATTTTGATTAACTGTTAAAGGTTTTCCATGAAAGATTAATTGTAAATAAATACCTCCTTGTTTACATATTTATTAAAATATATAACAACCATGCTACAAATGTTTCAATAGATTTCCTGAATATATAAATATCCATATCAACAAGTGGAACATGTAGCTTGATTCTTGGATCTTGGGTTTCTTTAATCACCACTCTCACATGACCTATTAGAAGTTTCCTATTGTGTAGAATATCTCCTTGGATATTTTATACAGTACCTATCGTAACAAGTTTATGGGTGGGAATTGATAGATATAACTCACAATCATTTTCACCCTATAGCATATCAGTATAAGAAAGGTATCAGTGTCTTCATGACTCATATTTCATGTAAACAATTATGATAATATTAATTACCTCTTATAAGATACCTCCTTGAGGGGAATGGATTTCCTTAAAGATAGTGGGGGGGATCTTCACATAGTGGTTATTCTTGTGCTATTTCTTCTCTTCGGTTTCTTCACATTATATTTTATGGAAACACTGAATGCCAATTAATATTTTATTCTAAATTAGCTAATCATGCCTGCAACTCTTCCATTTTCTTATTTTTATCCCCCTATTAATTTGTTTTATCAAAATATGTTTGGGGTTACACCCCAAAACCTATACCTTTGATGTAGCTATACTGTTATGGCTTCTTGAAGGCTACTAATAGTAGTTGTTCATTGGGAATAACTAATGATGATTCTTGTGTCAAATTTGGATAAAAATATATTGTAAAACAAGTAATCATTATTATGTAATACCAATTTAAAGATTTTTTATTATGTCAAACTTACACATGATTCCCACACTTTTTGTATATTTTCATCTATTAGTATCCCTTCTCTATTTACACGCACCTCCTTTCATATTGTATGACATGAGATTGAAGTGACTTTCAATTTAGATTCATCAACATGTATATAAAAATAGGAACACAATTATGTTGTTGTTTCATGTCACATAAAAGTATTATGTTATATTTAAAAAATGTAACAATTTTTTTCAAGTTAAGCATACCCCATCCTTGGTTTATGGTAGGGGTATATTGGTTTTGATGGTTATTGCATATTTTCAGCACTCAATTGCTATATAATAAACTAATAATTCTTAATCAAAGTTATTAATAGAAATATTTTCAAGTAATGCATTACGAGTCGCAATGTACCTAAAAATATGTCTCCTCAAGATGACTAATAAATGCATCTTGTGCCTATTGGTTTATCAAGTGTGCATACATTTATGGTGGGTGAGGGTTTATTTTCCCTTTAGCACCATTGAGATAAAACTTTGTAAGAATTGTGAAAAGGCCTATGTGAGCCTTTCCAATGATAATTAATACACCTTTCATTCAGGATGTATCTATTATAAATGCATTCTATAAGGGATAATAAAGATAAAGTCAAAGTTTCATTATTTTTTAGTAAAATAATGAAAGTATATCATAATGTTACCAAAATATCTTTCCAAATTTGTGTCTTAAGCATGAACACAACATTATTCCATGAATATACATCCATTGGTACACACATGCGAGTGGCTAGCATAATGTAACTACTGAACATGGCCCTTTCGGGGTTAACAGGTTGGCCACTTGCATTCTAAAACCCTCAAATTTGATGCCTTTTTTTCTCACATTAATATTTTTTGCTAACACCGACACACTACAATGCTATTGTTTTTTCTGGGGCACCGGTTTTTCACCATATACAGTTCCTAATCTTGAATATCATTAATATTTTGTTCCTCTAGATTGGTAGCATCATAATGTGCAGAAGGTTTTTGTTCCTCAATATTGGGAGCACCAGTATGTTGAGAAACCTATTGTTCATTAGGATTAGCAACATCAACATTTGAAAAATTCATTATCTGCAGGAAGTGGTTGAAAATTTAATTTAGATTGTGAAAATGTAGTAGTAAACATTTAAATATATGAGGTAAAACAATCTATATTACAAAAAATATATAACATGATTATTGAACTCTTTTTTTTAAAGGTTGAAGGGATTTGACCCCTCTATTGAGTATTCAAATCCATTCATTACGATATCCTATGACATAAAAGACCCTGTCTACATTAGTACTGCTATTAAATGACTGTGACATCCCAATGAATGGGTAATCCTTAGTTGAATTGACATATGATTCTTTAGTGGGTTTGGTCGATAACAGAACAATTTACCACTTTTGGATTGTAGGATCTAGAACAAAAAATATTTGTACTTCCTATAATTTTATTATAAAAGGTTCTTATTTGTACACTTCCTTACTGAAATCCAATTTCATGAATCAAAATTCACCTATTTTAATATCACTCATGTTATTAACCCACTTGCATTAAAAAAATCATAACTTGGAATATTGTGTAATCTAACTCCCATATTCATTTGATGATGCCAATGTATGACATAATCGCATAAATTGGATCTATTTCCTTGGTACCATATACATGCATATATTTATCCACAAGTGTAACTCTAGTATTTCGAATCATACTATTTTCATCATGTTTATTTTTATAGAACGTATAACCATTAATTAAATAAAAATTATAAGATAATTCATTCACACTTGTTCCTCTAGCTAGACATCGAATTCATTCTGAAATTTAATCCAGATTTTCAGCTGACTCCTTAAAAATATGGTTTTGAAACAATTATATAAACTGCTAATTATGTGTATTTGATATCTAGACTTCATCCCTTGATGGATTAAAATGCCCAAGAATTTCATTGTGGGTTTAATTATATGGGGAAACCCCTAAACTATTTTGAAAAATGTAAAGGTGGGCCTGGCCCAGATCTATAATAATAATTGTAAAAAAAATTATTCCATAAATTCCTTCATTGAAAACCCTCCTAATGTGATGTGATTTTGGTAGACCTATGGTTTCCACACTGGATAGGTAGTTGTTACATAATTCAATGTCTTCATCAACAACATATCACTCGATAAAACAACCTTCTGGTAGAATTCAATTTTTGATATACCCTTTCAAAATATTTATATATCGTTTAATACAGTACATCCATCTATAATGTATAGGACCACAAAGTCGAATATCTCTTACCAAGTGAACCATCAAGTGAACCATCATATCAAATAATTATAATAGGAAGAACATATCTAATTAACATAATATGACCATAATTTCCTTTTCCAGTGTTGGAAATTTCACTGGGTCTATAACTTTTCTAAATATAACTTTGAAAAAGAAAAAATGCTTGGTTAATGTATGACATGTATTCTTGGGTGAAATGAAATGTAAAGTAATAGACAATAGATATTACATCAAAACATGATAACCATGTGATTTCAGACCCTTTAAATTTAAATCAATCATTGAAACCATATTCATGATATTCGATGGATTCCCCTTTGGAACCTTTAAATCATTCAGGAAGTTAAAAACTGATATCTCTCCTATCAAGAAAGAGTGTAAGAATCTGGAGGAAGAAAAGTAATTTTTTCACCCTTCATTAGTGCCAACTCTTCATGTATTCCCCAGTTAATCTTGTCCAACCTAGTATTAATTCCATCCATAATTTTTCAAAGTTCATTTAGTAATGTTCTAATTAAACTATCACATACATTTTTTCCACATGCATGAAAATAAGAAAATTTATAACACCCAAAAAATTCCTGTATAGTAATTCAAAAAGAATTATCTATTTTTCTAAATAGTTTTCAAAAGGTTTTTTTAAAAAGGATTACCAAAATAAGTTTGTATATTTTTTACTTTTTCAAATAGTTGATCACCTATTATTGGAGACGGTGTTTTATGTTCTTCTGAACTCCCATCAAATGATGTCATCCAGGATTGGTACTTATTTTCCTAGGTGTGGGGGGGTCTATGATTTCCTAGAAACATAGTCTTCCATTAATGTTTCAACACAATTTATTGTGTACCTTGTTCAAAAGTAGGACACCCTTGAGTTCTTTTAATTCTATATCCTAACAAATTTCCATAAGAAGAAAAGTTATTTATCATCCCCGTACAACATGGATCTCAATGTAGAATATTAATTTATGTAAGAATCATACAATCTAACACCTAAATCCCATATTAATTTCAAATATTTAATCAATGGATCCAAATAAACATCAATGTCATTACCTGATTGTTTTGTTCTTGATATAAATAGGGATAACATAATGTATTTTTGTTTGATGCATAACCACGATGTCAAGTTATTGTTTACTAACATAAATAGGTATGTACCGTGAATGCTTCTTTGAAAAAAATAGATTCACTCCATATATAGATAGTGTAAGACCAAGGTTTCTTGTCTAGTTTCAAAATTCAGGGTATGTGTGATCAATTCTATTCCACCGAGGAGATCCTATCAAGTGATGAAGTTTACCACATTTATTTATTATATATTCATTACATTTCAATTATCTTATAGTATTATAACTTCTATATATGCACATAAACCTTGTAATGATTTGCAAGTAACATAAAAATTTTATAGGACCCAATTCATCATTATTGTATCAATAATCATCACACTTTGGTCATTTTTAAGTGATTTTTGGTCCTTATGAAATAGTATACAGTTATTTGGAAATAAATTTATTCTTTCAAAGATCATACCAATTGAATGTATCATTCATTTATCATCATATGATAAGAAAGGAATCTCATTATCTTCTTGGAGCACATCATTCAAGAGAGAAATTAGTTCAGTAAAACTAACATCACTCCATATATTGTCAGCTTTTACAGATTCAGTATGAATAACAATGGTGTATATTTAGTTCAACCAGAATAAAATTGAATATTTTAAAAACTCGTTAACTTCACATAAAATTTTGGACAATCACTAAGTTTATATTTAAGTATCAGTATCATTTCATCAATTTGATCTCTATCATCATTCACACCTGTAATCACATCCTCGATATGGACTTCATCGTTGTCCATAATTTTAATCATATCAGTTGATCCGTAAAACATAGTCTTATCCTAGTCACTAGCTACGTTCAATTATTCCCTATGTTTAGTCCAAAATTTATAACTTTGATCTATTCTGTGATAGATCAAATGTTCTTACAACACCACTGGACTAATTAGTCTTGAATAATAACACCATGAACATGGAAAAAGTATTTGATAAGGGTCATATGCATGATCTTTCGAAAAATTGATGAAATCTTCCACCCTATCCTCATGTTCTTTTATCATACGATTTAAATCGATCATTTTTTTATTTATATCCATTTTATTTTATTCAACAATATTAATCTTTAAAAAAATAAACAATGCATAAAAACCATTTCATAGAAAAAGTCCATATTATGATTAAAATATTACTGTAACATAAGATTATTAATGGTAATGATTTTAAGGACATAAATTGGTTTATTATTATAAGTAATTTTAATAACACGGTTTATCATTAAAATATTACTGTAACATAAGATTATTAATGGTATTCATGATTCTAGAATATTATTGTTGAAGGAAGAAAGTTATTAAGACCAATATATAGAAGAGTTAAGGAAGATCTTGATGTGGTTTTATCAGATGGATAAGAGTTTGGAGGCTATTTGATGAAAATTTTTGAGTTCATCAGATATAGGGAGTTTTTCTGAATGATCATAAAAGGTATCTTAACAAAGTCATCAAAAAAAGGAAACATGTGAAGATAATTGTATAGAAGTTTCCAGTTGAAGGTAACAGATAGAGGTCTCTGAATAAAGTCATCTGAAAGAAGTGTATGAGAGAATTTGTTATATTGATCCATCTATTGGTGTAACTAGAAGAGAATCATACCAACAATTTCAATTCATCGGGCAAAGGACTAATAAAATATATATCATACAATTAGTTATAGATAGTGACTAAAAAATGGAGAAAGATCCTATAAATTTATAACAGACAGAGGCCACTAGATGGAGGAAGTTTCTAAAAAGATAAATTGGGTTAAGTTTTTTGGATCTTTATAAGTCTTTTTCAAAGACATTAAATGGTAAAATATTGATATTTACATTCAATAATTAAATAATAATGGAGTGTATTTCGTTATTTATTCCATGGTTTTAGGATATTTGAAGTGTTTTTGGATTCCTATGTTTTAAGTAAAGCTTCCTACAAAGAATACTCGACATGTATAATTTAGAAATTATGAAGGTGGTAAATCATTTAATGCTTTGAGTGGGATGTAAAAAATTTTGATCGGATGTTTGAATTTGAGGTTCATGTGTCTCCCTTTATTTTTGGAGGATCACATCCTATTTAATGGGGTGCTCATGCTTTGTGGATATGTGTATTGTGAGTACTTGGAAAAGGGATGAAGATTTTTATAGTGATGGAAGAGATCTTGTATTTCTTTATCAAATAAAGTCACACTGGAATGAGTGATACCAGACATGGTCTTCCTATCTTTTGGTATCATATGATAAAGGTGAAGAGGTGATTTAATGAATATATATTCTATTGATATCAATAGAAGTTGTACCAAATAGAATTTTTCTATGAGTTGGTATTATTCAGATAAGGTACAAGATAAAGGGTATCAGACTGAGGTACCAGAACTATTGTAATTGATGGAGAGCATAGGATGGACTGTTCTAGATAAAGAATTTAAAAATGAAGTTCTTTCTCATTTTTCTATCAAAAATAGAAGTAAAGAAAGAAAAATAACTTGCAATAAGGGGAGTGTGAATAATGTTAAAGTATCATAGTGACAACATTGAATCATATTAGTGAATGTTTTTTTATTATTTCAAAATTATTAATTCAAAATAATTATTAATTGAAAATTATTATTAATTAAACATTATTAATTTAAGATAAATATTAATTCAAAATAATTATTATATCACAACCTCCAAACAATTCATAATTACCCTTTTTTAAATCATTTGAATCTATTCACTCTAATTTTAAACAAAAAAAACTCTATTTTAATTCAATGTGAAATTTAAAAGATCTTTTATTGAGATCATCATTGAAATCAATAATATCATCCTCATTCTGAAACATCATATAAATCTAAATAATTAATTTTAAAACCCATCATTTACCTTTAAAATAACATTTTCATTATAAACAATTGATGAATATTGTTCTAATAAATCATTGGGAGAATTTTTATTGGTTTTTAAAATGATTTTGACCACTAAAAAGCATGTTACCCTTTATTTAAATTCACTTTTTAACAAAATGTTTAACCATTAAAAAAATTATTTTTTGGAAAATCAAACACTGAATTCATTTTCTAACTACCTTATAAAACTCACTCACTATTTTAAAAAACAATACCTATCCATTTGGACCATGATTTAAAACATTTAAAATCATGCATCACCTTAATAACATTAGCATTCAATGATCAAGAGAGTTTGGAAACAAGGAAAATATGATGTAAAATATAAGGATAATTAGTAACTGAAATCGATTTGGCCAAATGGTTAGAAATCCATTTTCCAATAACATTGTTGTCATAAGGAGCCACTCAGAACTATCTATTGGAGCTCCATAAGGTTTATCAAACACTTTAATCTCAACATGTTTCACTAGTTCTACTCCCACTTCACCCCCAAACATGAATAGATTTATAAACAAAAAAAATCATTAACCGAAGAGAAATCACCATCAATATAAATTCAAGTGCACCAATAAAATATTAGGAAAACTTAAAACTCAAGACTCAACACAAATTTTCATGAAAATTCATGCTTTATAATGTGTAAGAATTCATGAAAATTGAGTCAGTTAGTTTGGAATGCGATGTGTGTGTTTTTTGTGTTAATCATGGATTATCGAGGAAAAGTCAGCGTGCTTGTGTTGCGATGGGAGTTGGGTGGTGTCAAGCAGTGAGCATTGGATCATTAGGCATAGAAAAAATAAATTAGTACATACCATAGATTTGGAGAGGATTGATCCATTGAGGAGGTTGATGAAGAGGGAGAGATGACATAAATCAGTTTCCATGAGAGATTTTAATGATGTGAGTGAGGAGGTTCTTTTAGGGTTATTTTAAAAATATCATGTAAGGCCTTTATCAATGCTTTAAAAAAAATACAGATAAAGTGTATTTTATTAGTGATAAAATAGTAAGCACTGATAAAACTTCTCTTTATGAGCGCTAAAGAAGTGATGATAAAACGTTTTTATTTTAACACTAAAATTCTATTGTTGAGAAGGATGATTTTGATCCATGCTTGTTTAGCACTAATAAACATGTGCCTTTATCAATGCTAAAAACATAGATAAAGACCTAATTTTAATAATATAATAAATATAATTAAAAAATTTAAATGTAAACAATTAAAATAAATATTTAAGAAATAAAAATATATATTTCTTAATATAATTATAAATAAATATATTTATTGTTTAAATATACTTATTATAATTATATAATTATATATATATATATATATATATATATTTATATTTATAGTTATAATTATAAATAAATATATTTATAAATAAATATATTTATAAATACATTTATATATTTATATAATTATATATATACATATATAATTATATAAATATATATAATTATATAATTATATAATTATATATATTTATATAATTATATATCTACATATATAAATATATAAATATTTATAAATATATATAATTATATAATTATATATATAAATATATAAATATATAAATATATATAATTATAATTATAATAAAAATATTTATCCTTTAAATATATTTGTTATAATTTTATAATTATATATATATATATATATGTATACATATATTAATATGTAAATATTTATAATTAGAATGTAATGTCTATATATATTATTTAAATATATTTATTATAAAATCATAATTATTAAAAAATATATATTAATTTCTTCTTATAATTATAAATAAATATATTTAAAAAGTATTTGTATATAATAATTATTATATTTAAAAGTGATTTAAATATTTTATCACTTTTAATTGTTTTGATAAATTACTCCTTATTATATTTTTATTAAATTATAAAATCTTTTAATATTCAAGTGGTTTTATTTAATTAATATTTTGATTATATTTCTAAATACTTTTATGTAATTGTTATTATAGTGTTATTTGTTAACTTATTTTAATGTTAATTCATGTTATATATTTTCAAGTAAAAAATATGTGTCATACTTAGTGAGGACCTAACTAGACCTCAACCACATAGGGGAACCCTTATGTTCAACCCTGTGGGAAGGCTGGCCATAGGAAGCCCTACAAGGTGGATAGGCTTAATATTTCATAGTGCACACCCTATGTGTGCATGGCCTATGTATAAGGCCCCACTGAGCACGCCCACGGAGCGCGTGGAATGGTCTTGGTTGCTTACATGGGTAGCAACACCTACACGTTCTTGTGTTTTGTTTTGAGTAGAGGATCAACACACCACCCTTGTTATACCACTCAGCTTTTGTGTTTTTAATTCGATGTGGGGTCTGAGTTAAAAACTAGAATTCGATTTGTACCATCCAATCTCTTCCATTTAGTCTCATCCATTATTTTTTTTGATCATTCAATTCATTATATTACCATGCTTGCATTTTTAATCTGCACGCCTCTCCTCATCCTCAGGCATCTGCTTGTTCTCTAGAACCAGTGTTCTTTAACACCATTCGTTCGACCAAGTTTGTCTATTTTTTTCTTTAAGATCTTGTACAACTCGTTTATTATAAGGGTTCGATATTGGTTTGAAGTCTCTTATTCTTCTTCTTCTTTGGTCTCTACTTCTCTTTACATCCTTACTCGAGAAAATAATAGCTTGATTATTTCTTCAAGATTCCCTCTGTTCTTCTGATTTAAAGTTTCTTCTTTTCTATTGGTTGAGAATCAAATCACTGTTGTAAAATACCAATAGTGGGTAAATCGAATCACTGTTGTAAAATACCAATTGTGGTTAAATAGACTAACCATTGGAAGATTCCAAAGGTGGGTAATTCGACTTACTGTTAGAAAAGACGAATGGTGGGTAAGTCAACTCACCATTGGAAAATACCAATATTGGGTGATTTTACCCAAAGTTGTACATAAATGGTGGGTAATTTGACCAACTATTGGACATCAATGGTGGGTTATCTTTTACCAACCAGTGGTGTCTTCCCCTTTTTGTACAACCAGTAATAGGAATTTCTTTAAGATCCTACAGGAGCTCATCTATTTTCCTTCGATATGTTGTAGTTTTTATTCTTTCTATTTGTCATTGCTTATTTTTTCTTGTTGTTATACTATGTTTGGTTGAGATACTTTTTATTTTATTGTGTGATTTTGTGGTATGTCCTTTTGTTTTAAATTGTTTTAAATTAATTTGATTGGATATTTCATCTTTGCAGTGAAAAATGATGACAAAAGCTATTTACTTCAGCATGAACAATTTATTTTTACAATTGCATGAAATAATGTATTTCTTCTGATTAGTTTTCTTTATTATATAACTTACATGAGATTTGTTGTTATTTTTATAAGTGATATTATATTTTATTAGATGATATTTTTTATATGTTATTTCATTATAATCACTTTCATTATTTTATGTATCCTTGAGAAATAATATTTTTTTTAAATTATCCACCATTGGAACCGAATGGTAGGTAATTATTCACCACTAGATTTTTATAACAGTGACTCATGAGTCACCATTGGACTTCCAAGAGTGATACAATTTTTATTTCTTTATAAGAATCCTTTGACTGCTTAGATTCTTGGTATGAATTTGTTTTTGATTAACTCATTTCATTTTTTATTAAAATTGCAATAGTAGGTCATGCTTTGTTTAGCCACTATTGGAACCCAGTAGTGGGTCATGAGTCACCGTTCTATTTTCCAATAGTAGGTCAATGACCCAACGTTAGTTAAAATTATATATTTCTAAAATTTTATTTTCTTTAATTAATTTTTTTTTTAAAGAATTATTTTTATTATAGTATTTTTATTTTAGGTTATAATATATTTTTGGTGTGTTAAAAAATTAATTGTAAAATTTTTTATTATCATTTATTCATTCAATTGGATATTTCCATTAAGCTCTATTTTAATGAAATTTTTCTACATGTATTATTTAAATGATTATTTTGTTATTTCAATTGTTTAATAATTATAAATTGATTAAAATTATTTTAATTAATATATTAATTGATTTATATTAATAGTTCATGATGAAACATAAATACCAAATGTATTTTATGTCATTAAATGAGGATTTAATAAACTACAGGAAATGGTCATAAAATTATATTATTATGCACTAACAACTGGCGTGCATACATTGGACATGAACATGCTCATAAAGATCTTTTTTAATGATCGAGGAGATTTATTTATGGAATAAAAACATATATCTATGCAGATCATTAATTTAGATGGCATGTGATTCATCTTCAATATTCTACTGCTAAACAAAATCATGATCTTCTGCAACTTCTGCACTCATGTTGGAATCGCCAAAGGAATACATATTCAATATTTATTCCTTAAAGTGATCAACGATCATCAATCTTAATCTTCATCTACATTTTGATCATCTGCTACATTTCATGTATTTTTTTATTTGTGTAATCTTATTTATTTTTATTTGTACTTTATATTTGTCTAGTTTATGATTTTCCCAAACAATGTATTTCTCTTTCTATGATTATTCTACCATAAAAATGAATCCAGGGTTGTGACTCTAGATCAAATTTTGGGTATAAAAGACCTGGTTAGTCTCTGGTATCAAGGACTAGGTTATACCTCTAGATTGTTCATAAGTCAGAGTCTATAATAAGTTTCTCACACCATTAAAAGTGATTTTATTAGTGGGTACTAGTCTCCTCAAGGAGTAAAAGAGATTGAGGAGTAGACTAAGATCTTTGTGATCTGAACCACTATAAAACTTATGTTATTTTGTTTATATTTTTGTTACCTTATAACTCAAGAAAAATGTACTAAATTTTGTTTAATATATTAGTAAACTCTGATTGTTTCTTGCCATTAATTTTTGAAATGAATTTTAACCCCCTCTCTAGTCATATTTTCCATCAATAAAGATCTAATAATTGGTATCAGATCCAAGAATATGATCAGTTGGATTCCTTATCTGTATTAATCTTTAAGAGTATTATTTTCTTATGCTTATTCTTAACTCTATGGTAATATGATTTTATATACTTAACAGTCTAAGAAACAAAATAAAAGTTTTTCTTTTAAGATGGTAGGTTTCAATGCCAATGATGTATAGATTTTATAGAAACCCCCATTCTTTTATGGGAGAGACTGTGGCTACTAGAAAGAAATAATGATAGCCTAATTAAAATAACTAATCAAGGATTACTATATAATCATGGAAAAGCGGTATGAGCTACCTAAAATTAATCAAGATACCTTAGTGTGTAATGACAAGGTAAAGTATGTCTTAAATTTTAATGTTAAGAACATTTTGTATAGCTCAATCAGTATAAGTGCATATAACCATGTTTCATATTTTAAGACAACACGTGACATATAGCGGATAATACAAGTGACTCATAATGGCAATGATAATATGAAAATAACAAATATTTTAATTATCAGATTAAAATAACAAGACTTCAAGATAAGAGGCTAAGAATATGTAAATCAAATATTTCATCGGTTCACCAGCATCACCAATGGAATGTGTGATATTGGACAACATTGCTCAAGTGGAAAGAGCACTGAGATATCTTCCAAAGATATGGAATGTAAAGAAAGTGTCCATCAATGAGATTAATAATTTCAAGGTATATAATTTGGATGAACTCATTGGATCTTTTCTATAGAATAAGTTAGAGTTGAAAAATATGGCTAATGAGGAGTCTGTTAAAATAAACGGTATTGAATTTAAATCAAATTTTATTGATACCAATAATTCCTCTAAATATTATTGTAAATAATGTAACAAGGAGATGACCCACTTTAGTAATAATTTTTACATGTTCATGAAAAACAAAGGTGGTAAGAGGCAATTCAAGAGAAAGTCCAAAAAGAACTATAAGAAAGGTAATGCTACTAACAACAATGATGTTTCAGAATTAACCTGTTATGAGTTTAGGAAAAAAATTCACATAAGGACAAATTTTGGTAAACTCTAATACCCAAATAAATACAAATACAAAAGAAGAAAAGAAAAATAATCTTTGTTTAGTGGATGAGACTATTAAAACAGTTATCCCATAAGTGATGATTCTGGAAGTGAACAAGAGATAGGTAATATTTCCCTAATGGGTATTACATGTGAGGTAAATTATTATCTCTTTACTCAATTAATAACTCCCACAAATGTTCATCATAATGCCTTGTCTGGAAATAAAACTAAAATTGTTTCTGGCTAATTTTCTGACTCTGCTTTTGAAAATTAAAAAGTTAAGAAACTGCTTACATGGAATGAATAATTACATAATTATATAGTTAGAATAATTGAAAATTATAATGGATTGAAAATTAAGAATAATAATTTGATCAAATAAAATGAAAATTTTAAAAGGGAATATTAAAATATTATTTTTTATTTCCCAAAATGATAAATTTAAAGAGGATCACAATTCTGAATGGTTAAAATAAAATAATGATAATTAAAGGATTAAAAAAATCTAACAGTTAATGATAAATATAAAGATAGGATATTTAATTTAATTGTTTCAGATTTAACTAAATTAGAAAATGAATGTATGAAATTAATTCAAGAAAATTGAAAATTAATAAACACACCTTCTAGAACTAATGAAAAAGTATTTACAGATTTAGAAACTCCTCAAAAGGAAAATATGGGTTTTAAAAATAAAGTTGTTAATATTAAAGAGGAATTATCTAATTCTTTTAAAGGTAAACATAAGTATGATAAGTTGATTTCCTTAATGAAACTAAACACCAATAAAAATAGTTTTGGATACAATAATATAACTCCAAGTTTAAATAAAACTAACTTAGTTAAAATATAAAAAGGAATAATTTCATGTGTAACTTGTTTTAAATGAAGAATGAATGTGAATCATGCCAATGAGGGTTCATTAATATTTAAATAGTCATTTGGATATACATGAAATTTCATTACTAATGATTTATTTTCTAATCGCCCCACTGGTAAATGCTTTAAATCTATTTTCATACCAATGTTTTTTTGCTACTAATCCAGCTGGACACAAGTTCACATGGATACCAAACCAGTATGTTTGATTGTTTAATTTCAAGAAATCTACCTTAGAAGTATCAATTACTCAGGGTACTTAGATATTGTCTCCCCCAAGAATGTGATAGGTGACATTTAAAAGTTTCTATCTTTTAACTCATGTGATTGTGGACTTGTCACATTTGGATACAACTCTACATGCCAAATTAAATATATTGGTGAAGATAGTTTTTTCAGAACAATTATAATTTAAAATGTATTATATTTTTTGTGACTAAAATATAATCTTATAAGAATATCATAGTTATTTGATTATTTATTAAATGTTAATTTTGAAAATGATAAATGTATTGTTCTAAAAAATAACTTAGTTTTATTTTCTTCAAATAGAAAAGAAGATTTATGTACTATAGATTTTTCTAATATAACCAAACAAATGGTTTAGTTCCTCAATGATATAGATCAGATTACATATTGGGGCATAGAAGTCTTGGGCGTGAAAATTTTAGAGTTTAGAAAAAACCGTCAAAGCATGAACAGGTTCTCCAACTACCCAAGTTGTATACAAGTAAGTATTTCATGTGTGATTCCTATTTAAAAGGTAAAAAACACAAAGAAATATTTAAATTTATAAATGATGTTATTACTAATAAATGCTTAGAATTGATACATCTTAACTAATTTGGACCTATGAAACCTGCTAGTTTTGGAGCTGAAAAAAAATTATTATAATTTTAAATGATTAAAATATATTTTTATGGATTTATTTCTTATCTCATAAAAATGAAACTTTATCCAAATTTTGTTGTTTCTCTAAAATTATTCAAAAATTCAAAAAAAATTCAATCATTTCTATAAAAAGTGATATAGGTGGTGAATTTTTGAATTTAGAGTTTGATATTTTTTTCGAATCAAAATGTTATAAACATTTTTTAGCCCCTAAGACACAAAAATAGAATGGTGTGGTCTAAATAATTAACAATTATATTCAATAAATTCATAGGTCAATGCCAATGAAATATAGTGTACGTAAATATTTTTGGGTAGAGTCTATAAATACATATTTCCATGTTCTAAATAGAGTATAAATTATACCATTCCTAAATAATACCCTTATGAAATTTTGAAAATACATAAACCTAAAGTTTGTTATTTCATAGACTTTGGCTATAATGTGTTAATCATAAATACAAAAGATAATTTAGGAATATTTGAATCTAAATTATACAATGGAATATTTTTATGATATTTTAAAAAAATTAATGATTATAGAGTTTTCAATAAGAAAAATTTAGTTGTTGAAGAATTTGTGCTTGTTTAGTTTAATGAAAAAAATTCTAATAAACAAGATTATAAATATTTCAATCAAAATGATGAGTTTAAATAATTCAACATTAGTGAAGATAATGACCAAGATAATGATAATGCATCAGTTGAGAGGGAGAATATATCTTCTCAAAATGATAAAAAATGATGGGAAACTTTTAAAAGGTCAACCTATTGAAAACTTAATTGGGAATTTGGAATCTAGAATTTAAACCAGAAATTCTTTTTTATATTACTATGAAAATTATTAATTTTTTATGAATCTATTCTTGTTAATATTGATAATTATTTAATTGATTCAAATTAGATTAATTCTCTGCATGATGAATTAAATTAATTTGAAAGGAATAATATTTGGGATTTAGTTACTTTTACTAAAGGTAAACAAGTTATAGGAGTTAAATTGATTTTTCATAATAAACTTGATGAAGCTGTAAACATTGAAAGAACTTGGAACTTCATTTCAGGTATGTTTTTCCTTTTTCTGGAGTTTTTGAGAAAAGTGGAATTTCTGGAAATTTTTGAAGTACATGTCGTGTACTCCCTTACCGTGTGAGGTCGTGTGCTGGCTGTGTATGGGGAACACACACGGCCATGTAGGGGTGATGTCGAGGCTGCATAAATAAGAGTACGGAAAAGCCTAGTACACACCGTGTACTTTTTTTCATTAAACGGATCAGGGTCACATCTAATCTCCAGAACACGCTTCTTCTCCAGCTTCTTCGACCATGAGTATCCCGTACGGCCACGAACCTACTTCGAGCCCCCGAGCCTCCGTCTATTCACCGAATCGATCGCTGTTGATTGTGTTGGAACCGTAGCGATAAGCTCTTCCTTCTTCTAGAGCATCGTTTTCCAATTCCTCCTCTTTTGGAAGTTATTGTGGGTTGAACATTTTGTACGTTCTCATAGTTATATGACGTTCTAAGTAGATTCAAGCCTCTTGGTTCAAGTATATCGACCTCCTAGCATCAAGGTAGGTGGTTTGTGCCTTTTCATTCAAAGTCTTGAGTTTTATGTGCAATTTCCAACAACACCCTTGAACGGGGTATTGCGTGTTTACTATTTTCCCCTGTTGTTTTCCTGCCTTTCTTGTATTCTTGAGTAGAGGTAATTTGGTTATTTATGGGGATAATTTCTATGCTTGGATGTTTTTCCGATGCCTTGTTCTGTTTATGACCTTTTTGTCTTGTTCAACCTTTGACCGTTATACTTGTTTTCCATGCCTTGTGACCGTAGGATGGAGTGTTGTTCCCTGACATGCTTGTTATGATGTAGACTGGTTATCCAAGTAGATATGTAGGTTTACGTTGGCCTTATAGAATTATTATGCACTGACTGGCACGGGGCCGTGAGAACTTGGTGCTATAGACTATAAGGTGATAGACCGAGTGAGATTCCTCAGAGAGTCTTGGACATTATAGACTATAGGGGATAGACTGAGTGAGCTTCCTAGAGAGTCTTGAATATTATAGACTACAGGAGGATGGACCGAGTGATCTTCCTCAGAGACTATTGAGCTTTATAGACTATACAAGGGTAGACCGAGTGAGCTTCCATGGAGAGTCTGTGTTTTGTTTGAATTTCATTAAACCATTCCAGGCTATAGGAGGGATTGACCGAGTGAGCTTCCTCAGAGAGTTTGTGATCAACCTGAGGCTATAAGAGGAATTGACCGAGTGAGCTTTCTCAGAGAGTCTCTAGACTTTGGGGCTATAAGGGGAATTGACTGCATGATCTTCCTTAGAGCGTCCCTAACTACCTTAGACTATAAGGGGAATTGACTGAGCGTGTTTCCTCAGAGAGTCTTATAATTTAGTATGACCAAACCGGAGGGGTTAGGCTAAGTGTACTGCCCAAAGGGTTGTTGGCACTTCTTGGATAGGACCAGAGGGGACGGCTGTGAGTACTTACCAGATGGATTCCTATTTGTGGTTAGTTGTTTGCTTCACTGCTGCTTGTTGATCTGTGGATTGTTTACTATTGTGTATCATCCTATTTACTACTTACTGTTTACTGCTTACTATACTATTACCTACCATATGCTCACTGACTATTAGGCACAGATCTTCTGGTGGTTACCTACTGGGATTCAGTCTCACACCCTATTTGATTCATGATTTTTGGCCCAAATAGATTATATTGTTGCAGGTATAGACAAGGTCAAGCGCCCTTCGACCTCAAATACTTGACTTGCATTGGAGTAGGAGAGAATAGGACCAAGCCGAGGCTTGCGATGCTGAGGAGTTGCTTATCTGTTTTTCTTTTGTACTTTGGTTTAGTATTGTATAAGGCATTATGACTTGTTTGGATGCTTTCCTAGACATATGTATCATGCATCATTTCATATATATATGTGTGTGCTCCAGTCGTTTATTTATTAGTTTTCCACTTTTTTACTGTTGTTGGATATTTCTGATTCCGCTATTGTATGTGTTTTTTTACTTCGGCTGTGTACTCTACCGATGAAGGCATAGTTTCCCCACTAACACACCTAAGGCCCTCGCTGCTAGTCAGTAGCCTCTGGCGTTCGGGGAAATGTGCTTGAGGCCATGTGACCAACCAGGTACTGGGCACCTCTAGGTGGCTTCTGGAACTGGGATGTTACAAAGTGATATCAGAGGAATTATTTTCTCTTGACTTACTGTTCGGAGAATATAGACAAGGATAGGACAGAATAGGTACTTGGTAAAAAGTTGTTCCCCAGGAGTAGCTAACATGTGTACAGGGAAAAACCAATCTACCTTGTTTATTTCAATTTATTTAGGTTTTTTAATTTTTACAGTTGATATGATTTCACCATTGGGTGATTCACATGCTTTGTGATGTTACCGTTTTTGTTATTGTGGTTCTATTTCTGTCGCAACCCGATGAGATGAGGGTATTCCATCTCATTCATCATATAGGCACTTGTTAGAAATCGCATGCCATGTATTATTTCCATTCTATCTAGGATGCATTAGTGCTTTCATGTTGTTGTGATAGACGTTGTGTAGATTATGCATGCTGTTGTGATAGATGCTTTGATAGAATCTCTGCAGTTTGATAGAGAATCTGTTGTATAGTACTTTTCTTAGATGGATTCCAAAATTTGGTTTTTGAGGTGTTATGGGCCCACATGGACCAAAATTTGGTGGATCATTGTCTGGTTTACTTTTTATAACTTGTATAATATGTCAAGCTTTGATTCGCGGGGAATATGGGCCCTCACAGATCAGAATTTGGCACCTTAACTCTTGTTTTCTGTGTTTTCTGGGCTTCAGAGATGTTTCTGAGCTACTGCCTAGAAAAACCCAGAATACACGGCATGTACTTTATTAATACACGCCGTATAGTTTTTAAACCGTGTATCTGACTGTGTGGGAAGAAACACGGGGTTGTGAAAAATCTTCAGGAACATGCCGTGTACGGTAAGCACACGCCATGTTGTAGTGATCGTGTGTCTACCCGTGTGACTCACAACAAATATGGATGAAACTTAGACTATACACGTCGTGTCCTGTTATCACACATTGTGCCATGAAACCTAAGTAACTAGTTGTGTCACGAACAACATGGGTTATGGAAAACCTTCAAGTACAGGTTGTGTTCTCAGGGAGCATTCTGTGTAGAGTGAACCATGTAACCGACTGTGTAACTAACAAAACGGGTCATTGAAACCTTGTATAGTACACGCCGTGTCCTTCGTGAACAAGAAGTGTAGTCTAGGATTAAGAGGAGCCTGTGGGTTAGCTGTGTAAGGAGACTCGGGCATGGGAATAGAGTTCAAGTACATGCTGTGTGTGAAGACAACACCATGTGTGGTTTGGGCGTTACACGACCAATTGTGGCAGAAGTACACGCCCATGTGAATGGCTTAAAAGAACATGTCGTGTAGTTTTTATACACACCGTGTAGTCGTGTTTTGTAAAACTTGTATTTTTCTTTCTCATGTTCCCCTCTTGTACTCTTGTGTTCTCAGTCGTTGATAATCCTGATCTAAGGTGTGCTTTTGGCCTTTCAGAGCTATGCCACTGAGACGTCCTCCGGTTGTACATCAGCTTCCAGATAGTGATTAGACATCAGATATGGACGATCAAGGACCTCCTACAGATCCTCCTGCTATGCCAGCCTTGGCACCAGAAGTTATACCAGTTGCAAGCACCGATGTGCAATTTAGGGGAGATTTTTTTAGGATGATACAGAACTTCCAGGGAGCGATGCCTCCTGCCCTGTCGATGGAAAATTTGACTTGGGTTTTCCAGCAGCAGCATCCTCCTACATTCTTAGGGGATGGAGGACCTCAGGATTCATAGTCGTGGCTAGAGGCCACACTGACAATTTTCGAGAATCTGGAGATACCTCCAGAGAAGAGGGAAAAGCTCGCGACCTATATGCTTCGAGACTCCGCCAAGAGGTGGTGGGAGGTGATCTCATAGTCAGGGAACCAACAGAGTATGACTTGGGATGAGTTTTAGCACATCTTCTATGATTACTTCTACACGGAGAGCTTGAGAGCCAATCGAGCCCGGGATTTTATATGTCTGGTGCAGGGTACTCTTTCTGTTATGGAGTACTCATCTCTCTTTACTAAGCTGAAATGTTTGACGCCTATTCCAGGAGGTGATGAGTTGTTCCTTGCATGGAAGTTCGAGGATGGTCTGAGGCACGACATCCATTCGCAGGTGAACATATTTAGGTTGAATTCGATATCATCTATCGTCAACCAAGCGCTGATCACTGAGCACAATCTAGGGGATTATGGAGTAGTGAGCCAGGGCGGTTCGATATCAAGAGTCAGTGTTCCTCCTACTAATAGCAGGAAGCGCCGTAGGGATTCTACTTTAGGAGATCAGAGTAGGTGGAATGTATCTCTGGGCAGCCAGGTAGTATGCTACCAATGCGGGAAGAGCGGGAATACTAGGCCTCAGTTCTAGAGAGACCCGATGGGGTGCTGATCTTGTGGAAAGATGGGCCATCTTCAACATTTTTTTTCAGGTATTCTCACGTACAACTAGTGGTAGGGGTTCTTCTATGACCCCACGTTCAGGAGATGCATCACCAGTTTCTCACCAGTCTGGGAACTGGAGTTCTTCCGGCCGTTCAGGCCGAGGTGGAGGTCGTGGCCATGGTGGTCAGTCACCAGGCTACCAGCGACAACATAGTGGAACAGCTCAGAGTGGTCAGGTAGGGTCACAGGGCTGCGGTATAGGCCATATTTTTGCAGTAGAGCTGACCCATCAGGGGTAGGATCTCATCCCTTCTACAGTTCTAGGTATGATATTAGTATCCTCACTTTTATCTTCAACTATTTTCTATACTGGTGCTATGTATAGATTTATCTCTATTGCTATTGTGGAGAGCGTTGGGCTCTTCATCTTTTCCTCTTCCAATACTTTGACTCTAGACACACCATTGGGGACTAGAACGGTTAATATACATCAGCACAGAGAGTTCCCTCTTGAGGTTGCTGGTCGTCACTTCTTATGGTACATCTATGTCCTAGAGATAATGAGCTATGATGTCATTCTCAGAATGGACTGGTTAGTCTCCTTCTAGGAAGTCGTCAATTGCTATCACCACAGGGTGAGTTTTGTATCACCAGAGGGTGGATCCTTTATTCATAGAGGTGAGTGGGATGTCCAGGCGAGTCGAGCAGTACCTGAGCATCATGGGATAGGAGGAGTTACAACCCAGATTTCTAGTCTTTATTTGGATGACCCGAGGACTTCACAGTTATACTTTCCTCTAGTGGTGGATCATTTCAGAGATGTCTTTACATAGGACTTTTCAGTTTTTCCTCCAGAGCGTGAGGTATACTTCTCGATTGAGCTCGTTCCAGGAGCGACATCGGTGTCCATTCCTCATAGGATGGCTACACCTGAGTTGTAGGAGCTCAAGAAACAGTTGGAGGAGTTGCAGGAAAAGGGTTTCATCTGACCCAGTACTTCTCCTTGGGGTTCACCTGTCCTGTTCGCGAAGAAGGTAAACGGTACCCTTAGGCTTTGTGTGTACTATCGGAAGTTAAACCAGTTGATGGTCAAGAACCGATATCCCCTACCGTGGATCGATGATCTCTTTGATCAGCTTCTAGGATCCCAAGTGTTCTCGAAGATTGACTTGAGATCTGGTTATCATCAGTTGCGCGTTAGACCATCTGATATACCTCTTACAGCTTTCTGGAGCAGGTAAGGTCTATACGAGTATATGGTTATGTCATTTGGTCTCACGAACGCACCTGAAGTTTTCATGGAATTGATGAAACGAGTGTTCCATCCATACTTGGATTCCTTTGTGGTGGTTTTAGTGGATGACATCTTGGTGTACTCTCACACTTTACATGACCATGATACCCATCTTGATATAGTTCTGATTACACTGAGAGAGCATCAGTTATATGCTAAGCTCTCGAAATTCCGCTTTTGGATGGATCAGATTCACTTCTTGGGTCATGTTATCTCAGAGATAGGAGTATCAGTAGACCCGGAGAATTTGAGGGTAGTAGTTTCCTAGGAGTATCTGAAGAACATCTTTGAGGTACGGAGTTTCCTAGGGCTGGCTGGATACTACAGATGCTTTATAAAGGACTTTTCATGCCTAGCAGCGCCATTGATAGGTCTGACCAAGAAAGGGGAGAAGTTATTATGGTCAGATTCTTGTGAGTCAGCCTTTTAAGAGATGAAAGGGATATTGACTTCAACACCGATACTAGTCTTTCTAGAGCCATGAAAGATCTATACTATTTACTGTGATGCTTTAGGTATCGGTCCGGGAGCTGTGCTTATGCAGGGAGATGGAGTCGTTGCTTACGGGTCTCGGCAGTTAAGGCCACATGAGAGGAATTACCTGACGCATGATCTGGAGTTGGCAGCTATTGTTCTTGCCATATTCTGTTGGAGACATTAGCTTTTGGTTGAGCATTTTGGGGGTTTCACTGACCAAAAAAGTCTCAAGTACATCTTCACTCAGTGTGATCTGAATCTGAGACAACACAGGTGGGTCGAGTATCTTCAGTCTTTTGACTTTGAGCTTGCCTATACACCTAGGAAAGGCAACGCAGTGGCTGAAACATTGAGAAAGAGGACATAGATGCATGTATTTCAGGAGGCCACCAGTGAATGGAGGCTTATGGATCTGTTCTCTAAGATGAATTTGGAGGTGCATGATAGAGAGGGGAAGACTTTTCTATCTTCTGTAGTTGTTACCTCTACTCTTCTTGATCGGGTACAGATGAGAAATCTATCAGACTCAGAAGGGCTAGTCCTACAGGAGAGTGTGTCAGGAGAAGACCCTCTTCCAGAATGAACAATAGGCAAGGATGAGATCTTGCATTTCCATGGATGTGTATGGGTGCCAGCAGACATACGCGAGGAGCTCATGTTGGATTTTCATTCCTCATTTTGGGAAGTTCATCCTGGAATCGCCAATATGTATCATGATCTACACCACCAGTATTGGTGGCCAGGTACGAAGAGAGATGTTGTTGGTTTTGTCCTGAGGTGTTCCACTTGTTAGCAAGTGAAAGAGGAGCATCAGTGACCAGTAGGTCTATTGCAATAGTTACCCATTCTGGAGTGGAAGTGGAACGATGTCACGATGAAATTCATGAATGGTTAGCCGAGGTCACCTCGAGGTAATGATTTTGTTTGGGTTGTCATCGATAGGCTTACGAAGGTTGCTCACTTCTTGTCGATCAAGGAGACCTTCAGGGTTGATGAGCTGGGACGGTTGTACATCCGAGAGATTGTACGTCTACATGGAGTTCCACACTCCACTGTTTCAGATAGGGATGCGCATTTTAATTCTAGGTTCTGGAAGGGGATTCAGAAGGATTTGGGTACACAGGTACTTTTGATTACAACATACCATCCCCAGATAGATGGCCAGTCCGAGCGTACGATTCAGGTGCTTGAGGATATGCTCCGATCTTGCATTCTGGAATTCAGAGGTTCTTGGGAGAAGCATATACCTCTTGTGGAGTTCGCCTACAACAATAGTTTTCTGTCGACTATTCAGATGGCACCTTATGAGGCTTTGTGAAGTAGGCCATGCCGATCACCTTTATGTTGGATGGAGGTAGGAGAGGCTGCTTTGCTAGGACCTCCTCTTGTTCAGGAGACCTCAGAGCAGATAGAGTTGATTCAGAAGAGGATGGATATGGCACAGTCTCGACAAAAGTCTTGTGCTGATTAGTAGAGATGACCTCTGGAGTTCGAGGTCACGGATCAGGTTTTCCTGCGTGTCGCACCAAGTTTGGGATAGAAGAGGATTCAGAGACAGGGTAAGCTTTCACCATGGTACGTCAGGCCATTTGACGTGTTGGAGAGAGTTGGGATGGTTGCCTCTTGGTTGCAGTTACCTCAGAGGTACCGGTCCATGCACGACGTCTTCCACGTTTCCCAGCTTCGACATTACTTTTCAGACCCGTCTCATGTGTTTCAACCTGAGGAGGTTGAGCTTGAAGCGGACACATCTTTTAAGGAGCATCCTATCTGGATTGTCGATCACATTATGAAGGTTCTCTGTGGTCGGTTTGTTCCTTTGGTACTGGTTCTATGGCAGCACGCACTACAAAAAAAATCACTTATACCAACAAAAATCTATTGATAGATGATATATCTATTGGTAAAAATGAGTAATTCCAACAGATACTAAATTTTATTAGTATAAATTTTATGTACCAAAAATTATTTTCACCAACAGTTATATCTGTTTATATTGATTGTTTAACACCAAAAAATATTTTACCAACAAATGAATCTATTTCTATTAATTTTTATTATCAACAAATTTTTTACCATTATAAAAATCTGTTGCAATAAATTATCCAATAACATAAAAAAAATTTACCAAAAAAATAATATATGTGTATATATATATATTGTTTTCAATAAATGTTATAAATTATAAATATTTTAATAAAATCATATGTTTTCATTGACACATTATCTGTTTGTGATAATATATATATATATATATAATATAAAATTGATGATAAATAATTATAATATTGGGAGACTTGAATAAGATCAAATGTAGTAAAAACCAAAAAAATAAAGTCATGTATATATAATTTCATTATATGTATATAATATAATTTTTTATTCAAAAATATATATAAATTTAAAACTTTTTATTATATATAAATTATATATAAATTTATTATACATCATGATTTGTTTTGTAAAATTATACCAATAATATGACACTCTTTCCTAAATTAAATGTCTCCACCACATTGTCATATTTTAATTTCATCTTCTTGTAAAAAATGTTTATTATTATTTTATTTTATTTTTACGCTCTACATTTTCTTCTCCCCCCCCCCCTACGTCGCCCCTTCCTGTTTGTGTTGCACGCCCAACCAGAATAACCCTAGTGGCATGCCTCCATCCTCCTCCGACCATGGAATGTCCCATCTCTGCTTCCAATTTTAGACTTGGTATCCTTCGATTGGAATTCCTTCTCCAATAATCTCTTATTATTCTATTTTCATTGTGATTTTCCTTATCTTCATTGTGGTGTGCATGACTCGTCTGAAACCTACGGGAGAGGGGTCCCCAGCTCCCCTTCTGCCTCCTCCTCAGGGTGTTGTCCCTCCCACTAACCCATGCCGGCTTCCTTGCTTTCCTGAAATTTCTATATTTCCCAAGGTTTTAGGATTCAAACACGGAGCTTCGTACTTGTTGATTTCTCCATCAGAGTTCACGGTGTCTTCTTTCCTTCTCGACTTATCATTGGTGGCTTGTTTTGAATGGCGACATCCCCTGGATGGCACCTTCAACTGCATCATTATTAGAACATGGTATCTTTAGAATAAAACTATAGTGAGTCTCCTTGATCCACGAAACATTATAATTGTTTCAAAAATGAATATGATCTGGATTGTGCTTGGAACAGTGTGCATCGGTCCTTTGATTCTTTCAGATTCAATCTTTTTAGCAGGTTGTTTGAGTTTTATATGAATCTGAGATTCAGCTTCCTCATCCATATGGGTACGTCTCCCTGCTTTACCTCTCCCATTTCAAAATCCATCTATTCTTAGGATGATTGATCAAATCCCTCTTGTATCTATGTGGAGTTATATGATTCAAAGGCCCATGTGGAGTACATTTAGATTGAAATAGATGGGTAGTATTGTTATAGGAAAGAGGTTGTCTAAGAATCATGGACATATTTATGTGTGTCTTGCCCTCTCTTGGGTTATCTTATCGAGGAATATCGCCACCCAAGGAGTGAATATCCTCTTGGAAGCATAGATTTAATTTCTTAACCATCCCTTGTGTCTCCTACAAATAGTTATTGGCGTGGTTCTGACAATTCATCCTCAAATTCTAACCTGGTGTCAAAGAATGACTTGTAGCTTGAAAACTCTGTTGATGTCAATGTAAAAGTTGGGAAAGATTCTAGCTCTGTAAAGTCTTTTAAGGTAGTGGATAAGATGTTCATGGGTTTGGATTTATATATGTGGATAGCCTTATATTTTGAGAAAATATTCATTCCATACATTCTAATACTTAAGAGAACAATTTAATTTCATCACTGTTGAATCATTATTTCATGATTTTATATCATCACTAAATGCTTTTTTCTTTAAAAGGGAATGTGATGTTAAACACTTAAGTTGACCATGTGAACCTTCATCTAACAGATGGGGCCTATTTGGAGCATTCAATTTGATTCAAGATGTCCAAAATAGGGGATTAAGAGGAAATCATACTAGATTCAAATAAGGGAATTGAGGGTTATTGGGGTTAAAATTGTGCTGCACTCATGCAGTCTCCCATATATAAACACTTTATGTATTTCTTTCATTACTGGGTGTTTCAGTTGCCTTGCATGATGCATCGATATTTTATGTAAGTCCAAGTTTCATTGTTATTGTCACTTGATTCCATTAATCTAAATGGATTTTCGTATTGGTTGCTTGGTTTTATGAATTATTATACACTCTAGAAATGTTTGTGGGATTTCTCCTGGTGCTGCTAATATTATTTGGTGTGCCTATTCACAAACACTTAAAACACATATATGCAATAACTTTCATAAATTGATAGCCTAGAAGGATTTTATATAAACATTTCTGAGAAGGATTTGGTTATATTATTAAAATATAAATTTATTTAGTCGATACCTATGATCTATGCAATTGAAGGTACATCCCTTATCGGTTCCCTTCACATTCAACCTGGCTAGGTGAACACATTTTCCCTCATAAAAACAGAATGAAAATCTTTGTGTTCAACCAATTTTACTCTCAAGTTGATGACTATATAAAGCTCTTTCAGTAAAACCGTCATTACTTTCCTTTTGAGTCATCATTACTTACATCCTTTTCTGTAAAGTTAGAACATGAGCATCCTCTATGTTATTAGCTTCTGGATCCATAGTCTACTTATCCCCAATATTGAAGCTTCCAAGAACATCCTTATCTATAAAAGTTATATTAAGAGGATCAACTACCCCTCCCTTATCAATAACCATCTCATCCTAATGATTGGTATTCACCATAGCCTATGAATTATGCCCAATATCAGTGGCCAGGACAACTTCATTTTGAGGTAGATTCAAAGAGGCCAAGATATGATTTATTCTCTCTAAGAACCATCTGTATAAAAATAGAATTTAAATAAATAACATGTTTTCTCAAATCCAATGATCTAGGGTGGAATATTTTCTGCCTAATATTTGGCCCAATATTTTCTTCTTGTTATTTCCCCTACTTGATGTTGGATTACTTGGAGTTTTGTTTAATGTTCTAGGAAGTTTGAAATAGTTCTGGATTTCTTTGATTTGGGTGTGATGATCTCTGTTCGTGAAGTTTTTGAGTTTTTCATTGAGGCTATTTAAAGGTTCGGGTTTTTCGATTGAGGAATTCACATAAAGACTCACTGTGGTGTGGGGATGGCTTGATATTTTTTCATATTGGATGTGGGTTTTGTGGGAAAACTCACATGAGTTAAAAACTTTTATGGACTCATCCTCCCTGCCCTGTAGATCCTGTTTCACAACTCTATCATGGGATGATCCAAGATAAAACTTGGGAGTGGGTGGATAAGATGTATATGCTATGGCTAAACTAGTTCCCACGGGAAGTTGGTTAAATCTTCTCAGGGTGGTTGTATATTCATCACCTTTATAGGTGATATTTGGCATTAATTTTTGGACATTTTATTTCATTTTTAGTGTATAGTGAGTTGGGTAGTGAATTAAAGGGTTTAAGGATGGGAAGAATAGAGTATTAAGGGGAATAAGGTGAGTTGAACAAAGGCACCACGTTCCTTGTGGTGTGATGAACAAGGGCACTATGTTCCTTGTGGTCCTATACTATGAACCTAGTGCGATGCAGGTGGTGCATGTGGTTCTATTTGAAACACTGGGTACCTAAGGGTATTTTTACATTAACCTATTAGACACCGGTGAAAATCCCTATTAAAAATGGTTCATTGTTCATTTCAAATAGGTGCAGATCTTCAATTTCAAATTTCTTGGCTTGTAAATCCCTTCAATTTCTTCATGTACCTTCCATTCTAGCTACTACTATTGTTTTTCTTAGGTGAATCAATGTTAAAAATGTTGTTTCTCTTTCCAGATTTACTTCCCTCTAATGGTTGTGATTATGTCCTAATTGTAAATTTCTCATATGTGTTCTATTGAGTCAGATTTTGCGGGAGAATGGATGAGATGCTTGGTGACCTTTCTTTCTCCCTGTTATGTGTTAATGTCACGTATACTTGAAATCTCTTTCAATTTCTTGATGGTGAAATTTCACCACTATTACATTCATTTTATTTAATAAATTTTTTATGGGAGTGGGGTGGAAAACCTACACATGTATGGTTTGGATTAGTTTATAGATTTTTCAGTTACGTGTCACTCTTAATTGAAGTTAGTGTCATTTTAAATTGTTTTTGGTCACATGTTATCCAAATCATGTCTTATATGGTTTGTATTTTCTTAATTTTTTTTCAATCATTTGTTCTTCTAGACATTTTTCTATTGTTGTGGTCACTGGTAATTTTTATATCACACGTTATGGACCAAGTGAGCTTCCTAGTAGAGTCTTGAGATTTATAGACTATATGGGGGTAGACCAAGTGAGCTTCCTTGGAGAGTCTGTGTTTTGTTTGAATTTCCTTAAACCATTCCAGGATATAGGAAGAATTGATCGAGTGAGCTTCCTCAGAGAGTCTGTGATAGACCTGAGGCTATAAAAGGAATTGACCGAGTGGGCTTCCTCAGAGAGTCTCTAGACTTTGGGGCTATAAGGGTAATTGACCGCGTGATCTTCCTCAAAGGGTCCCTGACTACCTTAGACTATAATGGGAATTGACTGAGCGTGCTTCCTCAGAAAGTATTATAATTTCATATGACCAAAACAGAGGGGTTAGGCCGAGTGTACTTCCCAAAGGGTTATTAGTACTTCTTGGATAGGACCAGAGGGGATGGATAGGAGTAATTCCCAGAGGGATTCCTATTTGTGGTTAGCTATTTTCTTCACTGCTGCTTGTTGATCTGTGGATTATTTACTATTGTGTATCAACCTATTTACTGCTTACTGTTTACTACTTACTATACTATCCCCTACCATATGCTCACTGATTGTTAGGAACAGATCTTTGGGTGGTTTCCTACTGGGATTTAGTCTCACACCCTATTTGGGTCATTCTTTTGGTCCCAAATAGATTATATTGTTGCCGGTATAGACAAGGGCAAGTGACCTTCGACTTCAGGTACTTGACTTGCATTGGAGTAGGAGAGCATGGGACCAAGACGAGGCTTGCGATACTGAGGAGTTGCTTATCTGTTTTTCTTTTCTACTTTGGCTTAGTATTGTATTCATCATTGTGACTTATTTGGATGCTTTCATAGACATATGTATCATGAATCATTTCATATATATATGTGTGCTCCAGTCATTTATTGTTTAGTTTTCTGTTGTTTACTGTTGTTGGATATTAATGCTTCCACTATTGTATGTGTTGTTTACTTCCGCTGTGTCCTCTTCCAATGAGTGAATAGTTTCCCCACTAACACACCCAAGGCCCTCACTGCTAGTCAGCAGCCTCTGGCGTTTGGGGAAATGTGCTTGAGGTCATGTGAACAACCGGGTATAGGGCGCCTCTAGGTGGCTTCCGGAACTGGGATGTTATAAACATAGTTAAAAATAAATCAAGACTAGTAACAAAAGGTTATTCCTAGGAAGATTTAATTGACTTAAAGATTATTTTTCTTCTATTGAACAGATTGAATCCATTATAATTATATTAATCTTTTCTTGTTTTCAAAAGATAAAATTGTTTAAAATGGTTTTAAAAAGTTCTTTTATAAAAGGAATTATTTTAGAGGAAGTCTGCATTAGACAACCCCCTAGATTTGAAAATGATAGTTTTCCAGATTATGTTTTTAATCTTTATAAAGCCTTATATGGTCTTAAACAAGCTCCAAGATCTTGGTATAAAATACTTACATAAATTTTATTGAAAAATTATTTTTCTAAAGTTAAGGTTCATAAAACTTTGTTTATAAAAAGGGTTTCAAGTAAAAAACTAGTTATACAGAAATATGTTTTTGATATATTTTTTTTCTCAAAAAATTATTCTTTGTGTAATGATTTTTTTGATATTATGATAATTGAATCTGACATGAGCTTAATGGGAGAACTAATTTTTTATCAGGTTTTCAAATTAATCAAAGAAAAGAAGGAATTTTCATAAATCAAGACATGTATGCTACAGAACTTGTAAATAGGCTTAGTCTTGATTCTAGTAAAATTATGAAAACACCTATGAGAACTAATTCTAAATTAGAATTAGATAAATTTGGTAATTCATTTGATATTAACTAGTATATAGGAATGATAGTAAACATACTATATCTCACTTATTTGAGACCATAAATTATGGTTTCGGTTTTCTTGTGTGTTAGGTTTTATTCAAACCTAAAATAAATTCAACTTAAATACATTAAAAGATTAATTAGATATATCAAGGGAACTATTTTTAATGGAATTTTCTATTCTAATATGAATTATTTTGATTCACTGTCTTACTATGATTTTGAATTTGGAGGTTGTAGACTTAACTGGAAAAGCACTATAATCTTGTGTCACTTTTTAAGAAAAATTTTAATTTCATGGATCTATAAGAAAACAAATTCAGTAGCACTGTCAATAGTTGAGGATGAATAGTTTTATGCTTCATTTTATTATTCATGGAGAATTTGGATAAAATAAACTCTATATGACTTTAATATTAGTTTTGATAAAATTCCTATTTTCTATGACAACTCAAGTGCTATTTCAATTTCTAAAAACCCTCTTCAAAACTCTATAACTAAAAACATAGGTGTAAGATTTCAATTTATAAGGGATCATGTAAAAAAGGTGATATATTCTTGTAATTTTTTCGTACTGAGAAATAATCAGCCAACATTTTTACAAAACCCTTAGATTCAATTAAATTTGAAAAGATGAAATTTTAACTGGGTATGTTAGAAGATTAAAATATTTGTTATTATGATCATTGTTCTTAAAAAGGTTTTTACATACTGTATAAAATTATTATTTTATGATATAATTAAATAATAATTATACCACTCTATTTAAAAATGATTTGTGAAGATGTACCACTACCTTAATTTTACTTTTCTTGAATTTTGTATCTATTTGTTTACTCTTATGGAAATAAACATCTTCTTTGTTAATTTCTATATTATTTGTTTATAATTAAATAAATACTATATTTTATATATTATTTCTAATTTATATAAAAATATTTATAAACGTTTTGTTAAATTTCAAAAAAGGGGGATATTTTTTGTTCAAAATTTAATAAAATGATTTGTTTTGTAATTTACAAAAAGTGAGAGTTTGTTAGTATTTAAAAGTGATTTAAATATTTATCAATTTTAATTGTTTTGATAAATTACACTTTATTAAATTTTTATTATATTATCAAATATTTTAATATTAAAGTGGTTTTATTTAATTAATCATTCGATTATATTTATAATAATGTTTATGTAATTGTTATTATAGTTTTATTTGTTAACTTGTTTTAATATTAATTAATTTTATATATTTTTAAGTAAAAAATATGTGACATCCTTAATGAGGACCAAGTTATCCCTCAAATACATAGGGGGCCCCTTGGGGTTAACCACCTGGGAAGTCCAGCTATAGGAAGCCCCATAAGGAGGATGGGATTAAGATTGTATAATGAAAATATTATGTGTGTGGGACCTATGTATTAGGTCATAATGAGTTCACCCACAGAGTATGTATAAAGGGATATGTTTCCCACATGGGCCACGATTCCTGTGTGTGCTTGTGTTTTTTTCTGATCCAAGGATTGGTGCAGCATCCTTGTTATATCACTTGGATACTGTGTTTTCAATTTGATATGGCATATGAGTTAAAAAACTTGGATTTTTTCAGAACTATCTGATCTATTCTATTTAATCTAATACATCCATTATTTTTTATTTTTGATCTTTTGATTCCTTCTATTCATTCACCCACATTTTTAATCTGCGCGTCTCTCTTCATCCACAAGTGTCTTCTTGTTCTCTAGACCCATTGTTCTTCAACACCAGTCATTCAACTGAGTTTGTTTATTTTTTCTTCAAGCTCTTAAATTGATCATTTTTTATAAGGTTTCAATATTGGTTCTAAGTATCTTCTTCTTATTCTTCTTCTTATTCTTCTACTCCACTCTTCACTTCTCTTTACATCCTTACTCGAGAAAATTACAACTCGATTATTTCTTTAAGATTCACTATGTTTTTTTGATTCAATGTTTCTTATTTTATATTGGTTGAGAGATGAATCATCATTATAAAATACCAATGGTGGATAAATCAACTCACCTTTGGAAAATAGCAATGGTGGGTAAATCATCTCGCTGTTGGAAAATACCAACACTGGGTAAGTTGACTCACCATTGGAAAATACCATCGATGGGTAAGTTGGCTCACCATTGGAAAATAATAATGGTTGGTGATATTACTCACTGTTGAAACCCAATAGTGGGTTAATTACCCACCACCATAATTTAATGGTGGGTGATTTTACCCACCACCAGACTTCAATAGTGGGTGATTTTACCCACCTCTGAACATCAACGGTGGATAATTTTACCTACAATTGGATATAAATTGTGGGTTATCTTTTACCCACCGATGGTTCCTTCACCTTTCTATGAAATCAGTATTAGGTGTCTCTTCAAGTTCCTATAAGAGATTATATATTATCCTTCAATTTTTTTTAGTTTTTTTTTTTTTTGTTTTTTATCCCTGTTGTACTATGTTTTGGAAGTAGATCCATTGAGATCCTTTTTCTTTGATTGTTTACTGCTATAGTATGTCCTTCTATTTTAATTTTTTTAATTAATTTTATTGGTTATTTAATCTTTACTGTGAGAACTAATGATAGAAGATCTTTACTTCAATAGGAGACATTTCTTTTTCCAATTGGGTGTAGTTGTGTAATTCTTATGATTAATTTGTTTTAGTATATAACTTGAAGAATATTTTTTTATTACTATTTGAAGTGATCTTATATTTTATTAGTCGATCTTATTCATATTTTATTTGATTCTAATCACTTTCATTATTTTATGCAACCATGAGAAACAATAATTTTTAGTTTTTAATGAGCCACCATGGGAATGCAACGGTAGGTCATGAGTCATTGCTGGATTTTTCGAATGATGAGTCAAGAGTCACCATTTGAATTATAATAGTGAGAAATTTTTTACAACTTTATAAGAATCCTTTGACTACTTATATAATCAGGATGAATTTAGTTTTGATTAAATCATTTTTTTGTTCAAATTTCAATAGTAGATCATCCTTTGATTGACCACCATTAGACCCCAATGGTGGTTCATGATTCACCGTTCTATGTTCCAATGGTACGTCAATGACCCTCCATTAGATAAAATTTTATATTTCTAAAATTTTATTTTCTTAATTCATCTGTTTTTATAAATAATTATTTTGATAATAGTTTTATTATTTTATGTTGTAATATATTTTGTGAGTGTAAAAAAAATAATTGTAACATTTTTATAACCATTTATTCATGCAGTTTGATAATTCCATCATGATCTATTTTACTACAATTTTTCTGCATGTATAATCTAAATGATTATATTTTTATTTAAATTATTTAATAATTATAATTTGATTATAATTTTTTTACTTAATATATTAATTATTTTATATTAATTGTTCATGAAAAATTTTAAACCCCGAATGTATTTTATGTTATTCAGTGAGGCTCTAATTAAATATTAGTAATAGTCATAATATTATATTTGAATGAATTAATAAGTGTCGTAGAGACACTGAACATGGAAACACTATTAAATATATTTTTTTACTGATCTGAGAGATTTATTCAAGGAATAAAAACATATATCCTTGCAGATCATTCATTCAGATGACTTGTGATTTATCTTTGACATTCTACTTCTCAAAAATTTGTTCATGATATTCTACGACTTCTATATTCTTGTTGTGATCACTAAAGGAATCCATATTCAACATTTTTTACTTCAAGTGATCAATGATCATTGAGCTTAAACTTCATCAACATTATGATCATCTGTTTCATTTCTTTTATTTGTTTTATTCATTTAATCTTGTTTCTTTCTATTTGTACTTTAGTCATGTCTAGTTTATTATTTTCCCAACAAAATAAAGTCTTTCTATTTCTCTTGTTATTACACCCCCAAAAAGGAAGTTAGGGTTGTGACTCACAATAGAAATTTAGGGATAACGGACCAGGTTGGTGTTTTGTATTAATGACTAGGTTGTTCCTCTGAGTTGTTCAAAAGGTAGGGTCTATAACAAGGTTCTCACACCATTAAAAGTGGGCTTCTTAGTGGGTATCAGTCTCCTCTAGGAGTAGAGGATATTTTAGGAATAGACTAGGATATTTGTGATCCAAACCACTATAAATCTTATGTTCTATCATTTTTATTTCAACTACATCGTAGCTTAAGAACATTTTAATCACTTCAGTCTATTATTTTAATAAACTCTGATTGTTTTTTTCATTAATTATTAAAATGACTATTCACCCCCACTAGTCTTATTTTCCATCAATAATGATCCAAAAAAATATAAATGTATTTATATATTTATATATAATTATTAATATAATTAATTGGGGCCGGATAGATGTTTCAAACAATACCAAATTATCATTATTTAACCCATGTAGTGGGATCCATTTAATTGGGTTTATGTCATGTTAGTTGTTATAATATATTTTTCATAATTTTTTTATAGTAATGAAATAACATCAAATGGTATTGAAAATTACTTACTCCAATGTCTTTGGTAGGGTCATTTACAAAATTACCATTGTGTTTCCTAAGAAATTTAAACCACATATCTATTTAGCCAACAGAGTTACCTAATTAATTAACCTTTAGAAAAAATATAACATGTTAGAAAAAACCTTGGCTTAAAATGAAATTATATAAATAATAATGAATAAAATACATACCAAAGTTTTTCTTTTTTCTAAAAAAACTATGATACCCAGTGGTGTAAGGAATGAATTTATTCTCATGATTCCCAATATCTTTTTAGATAATTCCTATAAAAAATATCAACATTAATAAGAATTATATTTTTTTTGTCTTTATGTTATTAAGATACTTTAACATTTTCTATTACATCCTGAGATGCATCTCAGTTAATATCGATAAAGTGATTCTATTTCTCATGAGAAATGCCTTCCGGCACTTTCTCAAATATCTATCATGAGTTAAAATATGTTTCATTAAACTTATGACATAATACCCATTTAGAATATCCCCATTTATTACCCAAACTTCTCAAATCCATGGGCGTAGTACCCCTGGTTTTCAGAATATAACCCCTTTCCCCATGTTTTTTAAATGGTGTGTCTTTGATTGGGTTTCCATAAAATAGAGAGTTTCCATAAAATAGAGTGTTTTCATAAAATATATAGTTTTCATAAAATTTATATTTTCCATAAAATAGAGAGTTTCTGTAAAATAGATAGTTTTGATAATATAGAGAGTTTCCATAAAGTTGGTTGTTTCCATAAAGTGGGGTGTTTCCATAAAGTGGGATGTTTCCATAAAAAATGTATTTGCATAAAATGGGTAAAGGTGAAGGATGGGAGTGTTTAGGGGTGTTATAAGGAGTGTTGGGAACAAAAGTAAGGTCGCACAATCCATACACGGTTAACCCAAACCGTGTGGTCAAACCTTGCGCAGAGGTTAAATATAGATCCTATTTTCTGGGAGCTTACTCGGTTTTTTCCCTATATATTTATTTTTGGCTTAAAAATGCCCCTATTTCGAGATTACACTCCCTAGATGGCTGTATAGACCTCCCCGCACAATTTGGAGCCAACCTAGTGCCTTCCCTTGATGATTTTAAGCTCAATTCTTGTGCTAAGTGCCAATTTTCTTCGTTATTTTCCATTTTCTACAAATTCCTTCTTATCTCCTTATAATTTTCTTTAATTTAGACATCCTGCGGGTAGATAAAAACATTTTAACGTCAAGTAAGTATAAATATGGTTTTTTCATGATAGAGGAAGATATCTAAGCTTCTTTCTTGGAATCTTGATCCGATTATTGAGGTATGTCACCGTTCTTTCCTGATTTGTCATGTTTTCTTAGATTTGCTTAGATATACTTCTCCAATATCCATTATTTCTCAGATCGGAACCTATAATCGGTAGATCAACATTTTTGGATTCCAAATAATTCAATGCTAATTCATGATCATGCTAGGATAAGATAACTAAGGTCGTTCTTGGATAATCGACCCGCCTTCTTGTGCGTTCTTCGTCTGTTGTCGACTTTCATCAAAACCTTTGCGGTAGGTGGATTCTATCTCAACTCCTATTTCTAGAATTGATTTTCATAGATTCAAATTGGTTTATTTAAAATAAATTGATAGTGAAAATCATGTAAAAATCTTCTTTAGTGATGATTTATGGTCTTTGTGAAATTGCGTGATCTTGGTGAATAATTGTGCAAAGGGGGTTTAGTTTCATGAATTTAAAATGTTGATTTTAAATTATGGATTTTATATAATTTTTAAATGGTTGATGAAAAAGGGGATTTTCAATAGAAATGGAATTCAATAAAAATGGAGTTTTATTGAAATGGTTTGGAATTGAAATGGTTTGGCATTGAAATGGTTTTGACTGAAATGGTTTTCAATAAAATGGTGTTTTTATTGAAAGGATTGTTTTGTCATGATGATTGGGAATATGTGGTGTGTGGTCATGTTTCATATATAGATCTGGTTTGAAATATGACCTTGTGCTCAGTGCCAAAGGTTCATGGCACATGAGAATTGCATATATGAGGCTTGGTTGAAATATGACCATGTTCTCAGTGCCAAAGGGTTAATGGCACATGGGAAACAATTACCTTGTGACGACTTGGTAGATCAACGAGAAACCGCTCATGAGTATGGAACTGTCATAACATAGAATGCATGGCTGGTTTCATGGGTTTTGGAATTGTTGGGTATGCCACGAAAGGGATATTGTGAAATGAGTTTAAAGTTGTTTAGTTATTTTTCTAGAAAAAATATATTGCTGGGAAAATTGGTTTCAGTTGCACTTGTATGATTTTGGTAATGAATGGTTTTAGAAACTTTTTATATTTAGTTATAAAATATTTTTGAGAAATTGTTTTATATAAACTATTTTATATAATTGTTTCTAACTCTTCTATCCTAGTGGAGTGAATAGGGAAGTCATTGGGGAAAACCAAATGAGTTTTATACTCACCCCTAATTTGGCACTTTGTTGCTTTTGCAGATTTTATCTTCCAGGACAAGGGAAAATGTAATGTTTCACATGTTTTTAGCACTACCTCATGATGTTTGGGCTGTTCAGAGATTGTGGAGCATGTAGTATGTGGAGCATGGAGTCTTGAGGTCTTTTGAGAGTCTTGTGTATTTTATCTAGTGTGTACTTTTATACTTGGTCATTCTTTCGTTGTTTCTTAATTTGATGTGGGTTTGAGATACATGAAGTTGTTGTGTTGTCTTTCATTCATTCATGCCTCATATAGTGAATGTTTGGTTATGGTTAGTTGGTTTATTGGTTTATTTCTTAAAGGGTAAATCATCCCCCACTTGTATTTGAAACGCTTCGACATTTATTTCTAGCCTTTGGTGTCTTTGGGATGTTTCTTAAGGACTAGGAATGACTTGTTATAATCTCAAGACAATGTGAATTGGTGGGTCATTACAAATGGTATCAGCTTGTTCGGTCCTTGCCTAACAAGTAGTCATCGATGTTCCTAGTTTTGGAGATGAAATCCCTTCTTTTCTATTCCTTGGGGCGGGAATCTTAGAAAGGAGTAGGATTGTCAGAACATGAAATGTATAGCATAAAAGGATATAACTAACCATTTTATGACAAACTTCATGTTACCAGGGAGTTGGGTAAATAAGTGTTTGGAGACACTTTTAGGATTTTGAAATCTCATTATCATGGGTTTAACCAATGAGATGAGCATGAAATGCATTGTAGAGCAATGAGTTCCCACTATGAGTGCATACATCATTTCATGGAATGATTCATGTTGTGAAAAAAGTGTTAATTTTTTAAAAAGTATGGAATTGGTTTTCAAATGAAAGATTTTTAAAAAAAGAATGCTTATTGTATTTTGAAAATGGATTAAATTTCAAAAGCATGTGAAGGGTTTTCAAAAATGGTTGAACATGAAAAAAAGTTTGTTTTGAAAAACAATTTTGTGATAGTTTATGTGATATAATAAGAAATTCTAAGACAATAGTTGCAAGAGAGTGATATTAATGGAGTTTGTTGTTAGATTATAAAATGGCACCTGGTAGGCATCGTCGAAACCAACCCGAAGAAGTTGCGGAGAATGTGGTTGCACCTGAACCATGTGTGAACCAACATCTAGTTCCGAGTATTTTACAAGATTTTTAAGCTGTGGACATAGGGAACCGTAAGAATGATCCATGACATGTGGATCAACCATCCAGTTCACAAAGTAGAATCCACCTAATTTCTAGGGTGATTCTGAACACAAGAAGGCAAAGGTGTGGCTATGTAGAATGAGTCATATCTTCAACTTCATCGGCACACCGGTAGAGATAAAGGTCAAACTGGAGACATATATGCTCGAGGATCTTGCACATCAGTCGTGGGATTTAGCTATGTAGGCTAAATTGTATGAAGGCCTTACAGGGATGGATTTTGAGGAATTGTTCAACAAACAATTCTATCCTCACATGTTCCAGATCCATAAAACGATGGACTTCTTCAGCCTAAAACAAGACAGTCTATCTATCATAGAGTACATGGATAAGTTCATGAACTTGGTATGCTATGAATAAGAAGTTACGGTGAGTGCCTCTTTGAAGGCACACATATTCGAATCAGGGATGCGACATGAGATTCAATCAAAGATTGCAGTAATTTGTATTAAATATTATACAGAGATGGTGAAGAGAGAGATTGTGGATGAATGTGATATCTCAGGATCTATGGGAAGAGGCATGATGATACCTACAGGAAACGATGGGAACTCAACCGCTGGGAATAAATGGAAAAGGGACACATATTTCCAAGGTTCAAGTGGAAATCAGAACAAGACGGCTAGATCAGTAAACCTTCCTCCACGACCCTAGATCAAAGTATGTTGTTTTAAATGTGGTTCATTTGTCCACATAAAGAGAGATTGTATGGCAAAACCTAGAGCATGTAATAATTGCAATAAGATGGGACATATTGAACGCTATTGTTGCAGTGCTCCAAGTTCAGGTAATTGAGACACTTCTCAGGCATCACAAGCATCGTATGCTTCGACTGGATGAGGATAGCAGAATCAGTCTCATCAGCAGATCAAAGCTATCCATAGTGATTCTATAAATACCATGACTTCTCAACCAGAGAAACCTCAACAAGGAAACAAGGAGAAAAGTGTAGCGAAGAAGCAATTGTATGGAGCTGAGAAGATGATAGTTGATGATCAAGCTGGACCATCTACAATGAGAGGTACGATTCTTTTGAATTCTGCCTTTGTGAAAGTATTGTTTGATACTGGTGCATCACAATCCTTCATTGCTTCTCATGTTGTTGACTTTTTATGTTTAAAACTGGAAATAATGCCTTCTGTTTTGAAACTGAAAACTCCTCTAGGTGAAAGAGAATGTCAACCCTTTGTGTGTAGAGCATGTGCTATAACTTTTGGTAGAGTTGAGCTAAAACGGGACTTCTCGGTGTTGGATATGGATTTATATGATGTAATCCTAGGTATGGATTGGCTGAAAACATTCAAGGCTCAAATAGACTATTATAGGAGAATAGTTAGTTTCATGACTGAGGATGACATCGAGCATCTCTTTAGAGGAGAGAGAATTGTAAAGAAGGGTGCAAAGAGATTGTTGGCACCAATGGTGGATATTATCTCTTACCAATTGGAAGCATTGAATTTTTCATCAATGTAACAGATCAAGGAAAATAGTTTTCTAGCTGTTGTGGATCAATTGGCAGATCTATTTCCCAAGAAATTCTCACGGTTACCACATATTAGGGAAGTGGTGTTTACAATTTATCTCCTTCCGCGGAACTGTCCTATTTCCCTTACATCTTATTGGATGGAAATAATTGAGTTACGGGAAATGAAAGTGCAGTTAGATGAGCTAGAAATAAAGGGTTTCATTCAACCAAGTACATCTCCATGGACAGGACTGGTTTTGTTCATGAAGAAGCCGGATGGAACTCTTCGGCTGTGTGATTATTATCATAAGCTTAACCAAGTTACGATAAATACTATATATCCACTTCCACACATTGATGATCTATTCGATCAATTAAGGGTAGGTCAGTGGTTCTGCAAGATTGACTTGTGATCAGGATATCACTAATTGAGAGTTCGGAAAGAGGATATTCCAAAGACAGCTTTCAAAAGTAGATATAGACACTATGAATATGTAGTCATACCTTTCGGTCTGATGAATGCACTAGTGGTCTTAATGGCATTGATGAATTAGATATTTCAACAATATCTGGATTCTTTTGTTGTAGTTTTTGTGGATGACATTTTGGTCTATTCAAAGATAAGGGATGATCATGAGGGAACCTAGAAACAGTGTTAAAAATATTGAAAGATCATCATTGTATGCCAAATTATCAAAGTGTGATTTTTGGATACAGGAAGTATATTTTCTTGGCCATGTCATTTCTGAGAAAGGTGTTTCTATTGTTCCTGAAAAGATAGAAGCTGTTATCTCTTGGAAACCACTAAAGAATGTTTTCTAGATACGAAGTTTTCTTGGTCTAGCTAGTTACTACGGACACTTTTTGGGAAATTTCTCACAACTAGATTCACTAATAAAAACTATGAAAAAAAAAGAATTCTCCATTCCAATTGACAAAGTAATGTCATAAGTCTTTCTAGGAATTGAAAATTCAGCTAACATCAGCACCTATCTTGATCTTTCCAGAATCATGACAGGGGTATGTGGTGTATTGTGATTATAACGACCCATACTTTACATGCATTGTTAATACTACAAAATTGAAGTACACTTATTACAACATATAACAAAACCATTAAAGTACCGTATAGGTATAGTGTCTTTAGAAACTGGGAAACATAAACAACTGGTTCATAAAGAATCTACATTGTCTCCCATTTATTTCATCATATCTAGAGTCCCTTTTGGAATATACTACTTAATAACCTTCTTCCTGACCTGGGGAAAGAAAACATAAAAAAAGGTGATCTCAAATTCCCAGTAAGGGTAAAAAAAAGAAAAATCAATCACATCATATTCATAAGAACATAACATTTTGGAAATCTTAGCCTGAAAAAGAAATCATAATTTCATAACATGGGATAAATCATAGTAGTGAAATGTAATCCCAATACTCATAACTTAAAACATGAAACATTGTGTCATACACACATAATCATAGAGAATCATTTCTTAGTAGTCAAGACTCATAGCCAAGACTATCTTAGCAGACAAAGTCCATTTCTGAACCGAGTTCACTCCACATTTCAGTCTTGTTTCACTAAACCAGATTAACCTGCCATTCCAGCCATGTTTATCTCATGAGATATAAATCTTTACCCAATGAATTGGAGGGAGATATAGGTCCCAACCATCTCATAATGATACCATTCTTATTTGTGCCACAAAATCATAAATCATACATCATAGCTTAACCTATGTAATAAAAATGGGATTCTGAAACATCGTGACATCATAAAACAATTCATATAAGATAAAGAAATTCATAAAATTAATTCGATCACAACATAATCAAATCAATGTAATAATAGGGATAGAAATAGTACCCTATATTATCTTAGATGGAAAATGATTTTGATAAAACACTTGAACTCCATTCTTGAGGAAAATATTCGTTCTACTTCAAAAACACTTTTCCTTTCTTACATGTCATACAGTTTTAAACTAAAAGAAGTTGATTAAAAAATAAACTTCAAAACATGTAAAGGAATATTCATGGAAATAATGTTCTAAAATTCCATTCAGGCCGTATAAGTTAAAAAAACATTCTTCTCGTACTTTGGCCGGAAAATTCAAAAAGTACCTCGTAATAAAAATGACAAAAGATTCTTTTCATATATTTTACTAAAAACTCAACAATGGGTAAAATTGGATTTAAAAAAAATGTAGGTGGATGTAAATAATATTACATATTGAGGAAACATGGATGTGGATGATAAATATTCCCCAGTAAATTCTGAAGTATAAACAATCTCAGATAAAAATGAGATTGTGAGATTTTCCCTTACCTTAGGTCCGATTTGCTTCGTAAGTGTCTGAACCTCCTGTATAATGATTTAAATAATGTTATTGACCTATTATATAATCATTATTATTTTTATTATATCATATATGGTTATATTCTTAGCTTCTTATTAGTAATATTTCATTGCTACTTGTTATTCGAGTGTTTATTGCTTTTTGTTCTTATGCGTGTTTTGTCGAATAAATTCTTATTCTTATTTTTAGGTTATATATACCTCATTTACAGAATGGTATTAGTGTAATATATATCATATTTAATCATTCAATTCATTTATATAATCATTATGCAATGAAGATCATGTAGAACGAGTCACATCACATCGTGGAGACGGTATTCCGTACGTACGCACGAGCAATGATATCGTTCCCATGATCATATAATTGTATTGGATTGTATTTATACTATTTCAGAATCAATATCACTTTACAATAATCATATATAGTTATTCTTTACACCATTATACCCATCCAAGTAAGGTGGTGGTGGAAAATAGATTACACCACGGCGTGGAGACGGTATTTCGTACGTATGCACGCGCGGTGATTTCGCTTTCTGTAGGATGGATAGATGGTGAAATAGGGTTGTTTAATACTTATAATAACATATCAGTATATTATTGATAGTGATGTTATTACTTCATAATTAAACAACTAAAGAAGAATAAGTGGAAGAAGAAATAAAGTTGAAAGAATCGGTAACGGACATTACCTCTTCTTTGAAGCGCCTCTTTGAGACCTCATTTTAGGGCACTAAAATTGGTCTTTGAAGAAGACAAGGATATCTAGGATGTTTCTAGGGAAGTGGAGAAGAGAATTTGGCAGGGGTTGTCCAAGATTTAAGGCTCAAAGTGGAGTTAGTAAGAGAGGGAGGAGGTGCCCTTTTATAAGGGAGGAGAGGGGCACCTTAGGAAAAACTAAAAATATTATTTTATTATAAAGTCATATTCGGTTTTTAATAGCTCCAAATTGATTTATTTCGAAGCTGAGGTGGGGATGGGTCGAAATCCTATCATCCAACAGAATTTAGAAAAGTTTAGATTTCTATTTTAACCTTATCATTTAGATTTAACTTTAAGTTAGATAATTTAACTTTTACCACGTCTTCTGGTTTTCTTACACTATAAGGTTACTAAACTTACTATAACAAGCCAAATGAACCCCCAAGTTGTTTATTATTAATATATATAACCTTATCTACGTCATTTGGACGAACCTTATATTTTTAAGAATAAAATAACAATTAATAATATAATATTTTTTTAAATAAACTATTTTATGTCAATTTTGACACTATTTGGTAATTGATTTTTGTGAAACTCATAACAGAAAGATTAATTCGAAAAACGTTAATTAAATCAGTAATAATATGTAATATTAACCTAGAAAATTATTTTAATTCATAAAAAGTCACAAATTACATTTATTTTGGTATTTATAACAACACTTATGTCAATATTTCATTAATAAGATAATTACTGCATCATCATTGTGTCATAAATAAATTAAATTATTTAATGTCTAAAAATTACAAATAAACTACCATTATGTAGGAAATATTTTTAGATTTCTAATCAATATTTATAGTCTAATTTATCTTATGTATAACCCTATATTAAAAATGATTTATTTATTAAACGTTGATTTTAACTATTTTAACCCTTCTTTAAATAAACTAATAATAAATGTCCAAATATAATCCAAGTGGGCCTAAATGGTCATATTGTATTCCTAAGGTTGTTTTTGGTCGAATTAAACTTATCCAATAGAATTAGGACATGTGTTAGGGTAATAATAATATCATTTTTACACTTAATTACCCTAATTACTTTTAACCGTGGTAAAAAAAAGTAAAAAGTTACTATTCGCCACAAATTATTTTCTCCTCATTGAACCACATTTTAGTCTTTGATATTAACCGTGTCTCTTGGATTTTAGAAATTCCACTCACAGAAGCAGTAAAATTAAGTTTTATGTAAATTTGCAAATTCTCTAGGAGGTGGGTAAAAGACAGTGAAAAGTTCAATAAAATTTTTATATATCTAAAATTATTATAAAATGACTCCAATGAATTACTTTGAACTTATAAAGGTATTATGTATCAATTTTGACCTAAAATAAATTTAAATAAAATAAATAATTATTTAAATAAAAAGTCGGTTTTTAAATAGTACCCAAGTGTTTTCACTATTCATCTAGAATTGAATGTTTTCAGAAAAATACCAAAATTTCACCCTAGGATAATTTCGATATTATGAATCCAAAAATGAAGTCCATTTTGAAAGATGAAATTTAAAAAATTCCAAAAAGTGGGTATTACTATTCATAACAGTTAGTTTTAGTAATATTTTAATAGCATATCGTTATTTAGTGAAATTCGGTATTGCGTATGACGCAAGCGATCGAGGAAGGTCGTGATTGCGTGTAAAGAAAGCCAAGATAGTGTTGTGTGTAGTGAAAGATTCATTTGATGATTTATATAACATAAAAACAAAATATTTCTCATAAAAGTCTCCGGTGTTACATTCTACCCCCCTTAAAATAAATTTCGCCCTCGAAATTCGTCACTTTATAACAAACAGATGAGGATACCTCTCCCTCATCATATCCTCAAGCTCCCATGTAGCTTCTTCTAATTGGTGGTTCCTCCATAAAACTTTCAACCAAGAAAGTGGTCTTGTTCTGTATGACTTTTTCACTACGATCCAGAATCTCTATCGGCTGTTCTTTATAAGAAAGATCTTGCTCTAGCAGTACAACTTCTGAGCTGAGTACATGTGAAGGATCAGGTATGTAATTTCTCAGGAGAGATACTGGAACACATCGTGAACTTGAGATAGATTCGGTGGAAGCACCAATTGTTAAGCTACCTTTCCAACACGATCCAGTATTTCGAAAGGACCGATATACCTAGGGCTCAACTTTCCCTTCTTTCCAAATCTCATTACTCTCTTCCAAGGAGATATTCATAAGAACACTTTATCACCCACTTCAAACTCTAGGTCTTTTCTTCGGTTGTCGGCATAACGTTTTTGTCTACTCTGAGGTGATCTTATGTGTTGTTGAATAGATCGGACCTTTTCTTCCATCTCATCAACAAGATCAGGTCCTAATAGCTTTCTTTCCCCAACTTCATCCCAGCAAGTTGGAGTCCTGCATTTCATTCCATAGAGAGCTTCATAAGGATCCATCTGAATACTGGAGTGAAAGCTATTATTATAAGAAAATTCCACCAAAGTCAGGTGTTGATCCCAACCACCTTTGAAATCCATAGAGCAAGCTCTTAACATATCTTCTAGAGTTTGAATTGTCCTCTCAGACTGACCGTTTGTCTGAGGATGATAAGCAGTGCTGAAACTCAACTCTGTATCTAGAGTATGCTGAAGACTTCGCCAAAACTTTGAGGTAAACCTCAGATCCCGATAAGATATAATAGAAAGTGGTACTCCATGCAATTTTACCACTTCCTTTACATATGTCCTGGAAAGCTGATCCAGAGAGAAATCTTCCCTAATAACAATGAAGTGTGCAGACTTTGTAAGACAATCAACTATGACCCAGATAGCATTATTGCCTTTGGATGTTTTAGGAAGTCTAGTGACAAAGTCCATAGTGATGTTTTCCCATTTCCATTCAGGTATGGGTAATGGTTGTAACATCCCCTTAGAATTCTGTCTCTCAGCTTTAACTTGCTGACAAACCAAGCATCGAGAGACATATTCAGCAACATCTCTTTTCATGTCATCCCACCAGAATTACTCTTTCAGGTCCCTATACATCTTCGTGCTTCTCGGATGAATAGAGAATGAAGAACTATGAGCCTCATCCAACAGCTCCTTCCTTAATTATGGGATGGGAGGAACACAAACCCGATTCCTGAACCTTATTATTCCATCACAATCAAGGTTGAATTCAGGAACATTTCTCACCTTCTTTTGTAACTCTATATATTCTTTATGTGACTCTTTAATCTTCACATGTATAGATGGTTGAACATTCATTTGAGAAAGATAAGATTTTTCCCCTTCCATTATAATTCCAAGATCCATCCTTTGTAAATCCATAAATATTGGATCTTTTGTGATCCTCATCATGGATAAGCTAGCATGGTCTTGTCGACTTAATGCATCTGCCACCTTGTTTGCTTTCCCAGGGTGGTAATGAATTGAGCAGTTGTAATCCTTAATCAGCTCCAACCATCTTCTTTGGAGCATATTCAGCTCCTTTTGTGGGAAAATATAATTTAAAATTTTATGATCAGTATAAATATCACACCTTTCTCCATAAAGATAATGCCTCCAAATCTTTAATGCAAAGATTACCGTAGCTAACTCAAAATCATGATTTGGGTAATTTTGCTCATGGATTTTTAACTGTCATGAAGTATAAGCTATCACCATATCATTTTGTATAAGAACACACCCCATCCCCTTCTTGGATGCATCACTGTAGATCACAAACCTTTCTCCACTACAAGGAAGTGTGAGTACAGGTGCACTGGATAACCTTCTTTTAAACTCCTTGAAATTCTATTCACATTCCTCTGTCCACACGAACTTAACTCCTTTTCGAGTCAACCTGGTGAGTGGATTAGAAAATCATGAAAAATATTTCACAAAACGTCTATAATATCCAGCCAAACCAAGAAAACTTCGGATCTCGGTTACTGTTGTCGGTCTCGACCATCTTTCGATAACCTCTGTTTTTGCTGGATCCACAGATATTCCCTCTTTTGAGATTATGTGACCCAAAAATGAAACTTTTTGAAGCCAAAATTCACACTTGGTAATTTTGGAATAAAGCTTTTCCTTTCTCAGGGTCTTCAATATAATTCTCAATTGATCTTCATGTTCTTCCTTTCTCTTTGAATAGACAAGGATATCGTCTATAAATACTACCACAAACTGATCAAGATAGTCTCTAAAGACTCTATTCATCAGATCCATGAAGATAGTAGGGGAATTAGTAAGACCAAATGGCATCACTATAAATTCATAGTGTCCATACCTTGTACGGAAATCCGTCTTTGGAATATCCTCCCTTTTGACCCTTAATTGATGATACCCTAAACTAAGATCAATCTTGGAAAAGTATTGATCTCTGCGTAGTTGGTCAAATAAGTCATCAATGCATGGGATATGATATTTGTTCTTGATAGTGATCTTGTTAAGTTCTCAATAATCAATGCAGAGTCCCATTGATCCATATTTCTTCTTAACAAACAGAACAGGTGCTCCCTAAGGTGACGCACTAGGGCATATGAATCCTTTATCAATATTCTCTTGGAGTTGCTTCTTCAATTATTTCAACTCAATTGGGGCCATTCTATAAGGTGTCTTTGAAATAGGCAAAGCACCCGGTACGAGTTCTATTGAAAACTCAACTTCACGATTTGGTGGAAGACCCGACAATTCCTCTGGAAAGACATCATCAAACTCCCGTACAATGAGAATATTCTTAATTGTGAGTTTCTCACCAACCATTTGAGATAAATAACCTTCATTTAGTGGAATCAAGACCCATAAGATGGAAGAAATTTCCACTGGAAGGTTATGTTCATCCTTGCATCGATATACGATCATAGATTGATCTGGAATATGAAATGTGACTTCCCTTTTTTGGAAATTGATATGAGCTCCATATAAAGAAAGCCAATCCATGCCAAGAATCACATAAAATTCCACTATATGAAGGATCACAAGATTTGTAGGAAGCACTTTCCCACAAACTTCAATCGGAGAAGAATTATAAACTTTTGATGCGACTGTTGTGCCATTAGGGGTTGTCACAGCTAACTCAACATCTAATTGTTGAGGTAATACGAAGATACCCTTAGAACATTATTCATAAATAAAAGACTGGGTGGATCCAGAATCAAATAAAACATTTGATACTTCAGAGTGGATGGTAAGTGTACCTTTCACCACTTCATTATCGTACTCCACATCGCTGATAGAAATTGCATGTGACTTTCCTTTGTCTTTAGCCTTAAGAGTTTTTTGACGTCAATCATCATCAACAACCCTTAAATTAGGGCATTGATTAGAATAATTCCCCATTCCCTTACACTTTTAACATTGAATTATAGGAGGTGCACTCTCTATAGCCTTTTCTTTGTTCGCATAACTAGACATCTTCTTCCCATCATTGCGGAATTCAAATGCTCGATGACCTTCCTTTCCACATTTGAAACATTTACTTGTCCCTTTAAGACAAATCCCTCCATGTTTATTTCCACACTTTGAGCATAAGGGAAAACTCATCTTCTTTTCAGTGTGCTCTTTAGATTTTCCTTTGAATTCCATTTTCCTCTTGTTATCAAACCCATATGACTGATGTGTTACTCCAATCTCTATCTCAACCTTGAGAGCACATCGAATGATTTCCTCATAGCTATTGAAGTCCCTTATGGATAACTCCCTTTGAAGACTTGGTTTTAAGCCACTAAAAATTCGATCGATCTTAATCTCAGGTTGGATAATAATACCAGAAGCGTACCTTGCAAGTCTTGTAAAATTTTCTTCATAGGTACCAACAGATTCATCATCCTTTTTCTTCAGTTCAAGAAACTCCTTCTCCATCTTTGTTCGAAGAATACGAGGGAATTACTTATTGAAAAATAAGTTCTTGAACTCGTCCCATTCCATGGACTCAATTTCATCTCTTTGCCTCGTATTCTTGATAAGATTCCACCATTGATCAACGTATCCTTCCAAACGATACACTACTAAGATGACTTTATCATGTTCAGAACATTGAAGAACTGAAAATATCTTTTCACTGGTACTGATCCATTGTTCAGCCACTAATGGATCAATAGACCCGCTGAATGAGGGTAGACGCTGCCTCATGAAGGATTCAACAGAATTTTGCTCCTTCCATTGCTCGTTTGGAAGTCCTGCATGATTCATAGATTGAGAAAGTTATGTGAGCATGGCTACAAGATTTTGCATTCCAGCTCCCATAATGTTTGGTTTCTTAGGGGGTCAATCATTGCATTTCCCGTCGCATTCCGCATTAACACGGTTCCTCCGGGTTCCAGCCATTGACTAAAACCAAGAAGAATAGTGTGATAAACACTAATTATAATAGGAAAACCACATAATCAAGAATAAAATTTCACACTTAAGGTCTTATCATAGGTTAATCATGGCCATTTCTAAAACACTAAGATTATGTTCTATGCTTAAACTTATCATTAGGGTTCTTACTAAGGCTTTCACATCCTAGTTTCCAAAGGTTGACTATACCTTTCCTATGATACCAAATATAACGACCCATACTTTAAATACATTGTTAATACTTAAAAATTGAAGCGTACTTATTACAACATATAACAAAACCATGAAAAGACCGTATAGGTATAGTGTCTTTAGAAACTGGGAAACATAAATAACTGGTTCATAAAGCATCTACAATGTCTCCCATTTATTTCATCATATCTAAAGTCCCTTTTGGCATATCCTACTTAATAAACTTCTTCCTGACCTGGGGAAATAAAACATACAAAAGGGTGATCTCAAATTCCCAGTAAGTGTAAACAAAAGAAAAATCAATCACATCATATTCATAAGAACATAACATTTTAGAAATCTTATCCTACAAAAGAAATCCTAATTTTATAACATGGGATAAATCATAGTAGTGAAATGTAATCCCAATAATCATAACTTAAAACATGAAACTTTTTGTCATACACACATAATCATAGATAATCATTTCTTAGTAGTCAAGACTCATAGTCAAGACTATCTTAGCGGACAAAGTCCATTTCTGAACCGAGTTCACTCCTCGTTTCAGTCTTGTTTCACAGAACCGGATTAACCTGCCGTTCCAGCCATGTCTATCTCATGAGATATAAATCTTTACCCAATGCATTGGAGGGAGATATAGGTCCCACCCATCTCATAATGATACTATTCTTATGTGTGCCACAAAATCATAAATCATACATCATAGCTTAACCCATGTAATAAAAATGGGATTCTTAAACATCGTGACATCATAAAAAAATTCATATAAGATAAAGGAATTAATAAAAATAATTCCATCACAATATAATCAAATCAATTTAATAATAGGGATAGAAACATAACCCTATATTATCTTAGATGTAAAATAATTTTGAAAAAACACTTGAACTCCATTCTTGAGGAAAATATCCTTTCTACTTCAAAAACACTTTTCCTTTCTTACATGTCATACAGTTTTAAACTTAAAGAAGTTGATTAAAAAATAAACTTGAAAACTTGTAAAGGAATCTTCATGGAAATAATGTTCTAAAATTCCATTCAGGTCGTATAAGTTAAAAAACATTCTTCTCGTACTTTGGCCAGAAAAGTCAAAAAGTACCTCATACTAAAAACGACAAAAGATTCCTTTCATATCTTTTACTAAAAACTCACCAATGGGTAAAATTGGATGTAAAAAAATTGTAGGTAGATGGAAATAATATTAAATATTGAGGAAACATGGATGTGGATGATAAATATTCCCCAGTAAATTCTGAAGTATAAACAATCTCGGATAAAAATGAGATTGTGAGATTTTCCCTTACCTTAGGTCCGATTTGCTTCGTAAGTGTCCGAACCTCATGTATAATGATTTAAATAATGTTATTGACTTATTCCAGAATCATTAATATTTTTATGATATCATATATTGTTATATTGTTATCTTCTTATTAATAATATTTCATTGCTACTTGTTATTTAGGTGTTTATTACTTTTTGTTCTTATGCGTGTTTTGTCGAATAAATCCTTATTCTTATTTTTAGGTTATAAATAACTCATTTCCAGAATGGTATTAGTGTAATATATATCATATTAATTCATTAAATTCATTTATATAATCATTATGCAATGAAGATCATGTAGAATGAGTCGCATCACATCGTGGAGACGGTATTCCGTACGTACGCACGAGCGATGATATTGTTCCCATGATTGTGGAATTGTATTGGAGTGTATGTATAATATTTCAGAATCAATATCACTTTACAATAATCATATATAGTTATTATTTACACCATTATACCCATCCAAGTAAGGTGTTGGTGGAAAATAGATTACACCACGGCGTGGAGACGGTATTCCGTACGTACGCACGCGCGGTGATTTCGTTTTCCGTAGGATGGATAGATGGTGAAATAGGGTTTTTTCATACTTATAATAACATATCAATATATTATTGATACTGATGTTATTACATCATAATAAAACAACTAAAGAATAAGAAGTGGAAGAATAAATAAAGTTGAAAGAATCGGTAACGGACATTACCTCTTCTTTGAATCGCCTCTTTGAGACCTCCTTTTAGGGCACTAAAGTTGGTCTTTAAAGAAGACCAGGATATCTAGGATGTTTCTAGGGAAGTGTATAATATAATTTGGTAGGGTTTGGCCGAGATTGAAGGCTAAAAGTGGTGTGATGAAGAGAGGGAGGAGGTGCCCTTTTATAAGGGAGGAGAGGGGCACCTTAGGAAAAACTAAAAATATTATTTTATTATAAAGTCAAATTAGGTTTTTAATAGCTCAAAATTGATTTATTTCAAAGATAAGGTGGGGATGGGTCTAAATAATCTCATACAATATAATTTAGACAAGTTTAGATTTATATTTTAACCTTATCATTTAGATTTAACTTTAAGTTAGATAATTTAACTTTTACCATGTCTTCTTCTTTTCTTACACTATAAGGTTAATAAACTTACTATAACAAGCCAAACGAACCCCAAGTTGTTTATTATTAATATATATAACCTTATATAAGTCATTTGGGCGAACCTTAGATTTTTAGGAATAAAATAACAATTAATAATATAATAATTGTTTTAAAAAACTATTTTATGTCAATTTTGACACTATTTGGTAATTGATTTTTGTGAAAATCATAACAATAATATTAATTCAAAAAAAGTTAATTAAATCAGTAATAATATGTAATATTAACCTATAAAATTATTTTAATTCATAAAAAGTCTCAAATTACATTTATTTGGGTATTTATAACATCACTTATGTCAATATTTCATTAATAAGATAATTACTTCATCATCATTGTGTCATAAATAAATTAAATTATTGAATGTCTAAAAATTAAAAATAAAATAAAATTACGTAGTAAATATTTTTAGATTTCTAATTAATATTTATAGTCGAATTTATCTTATGTATAACCCTATATTAAAAATGATTTAGTTATTAAACTTTGATTTTAACTATTTTAACCCTTCTTTAAATAAATTAATAATAAATGTCCTAATCTAATCCAAGTGGGCATAAATGGTCATATTTTATTCCTAATGTTGTTTTTGGTCAAATTACACTTATCCAATAGAATTAGGACATGTGTTAGGGTAATAATGATATCATTTTTACCCTTAATTACCCTAATTACTTTTAACCGTGGTAAAAAAAGTAAAAAGTTACTATTCACAAAAAATTATTTTCATCTCCTTCAACCACATTTTAGTCCTTGATATTAACCGTGTCTCTCGGATTTTCAAAATTCCACTCACAGAAGCGGTAAAATTAAGTTTTATGTAAATTTGCAAATTCTCCTAGGAGGTGGGTAAAAGACGGTGAAAAGTTCAATAAAATTTTTATATATCTAAAATTATTATAAAATGACTCCAATGAATTTCTTTGAACATATAAAGGTATTATGTATCAATTTTGACCTAAAATAAATTTAAATAAAATAAATAATTATTTAAATAAAAAGTCATATTTTAAATAGTACCCTAGTGTTTTAACTATTTATCCAAAATTCAAAGTTTTCAGAAAAATACCAAAATTTCACCCTAGGATAATTTTGATATTCCGAATCCAAAAAATAATTCCATATTGAAAGATGAAATTTACAAAATTCCAAAAAGTGGGTATTAGTATTCATAACGGCTAGTTTTAGTAATATTTTAATAGAATATCGTTGTTTAGTGAAACTCAGTATTGCGTACGACGCAAGCGATCTAAGAAGGTCGCGATTGTGTGTAAAGCAAGACAAGATAGTGTTGTGTGTAGTGAACGATTCCTTTGATGATTTATATAACATAAAAACAAAATATTTCTCATAAAAGTCTCGGGTGTTACAGTGATGCTTCAGGATCCGGGTTGGGATGTGTTCTCATGAAAAGAGATGATGTGGTTGATTATGGTTCAAGACAGTTGAGGTTTCATGAGAATAATTACCCAACACATGATTTGGAGTTAGCTGCAGTCATCCATGCTTTGAAAACATGGAGACATTATCTCTTTGGTGAGAAATTTACTTTTTTTACAGATCACAAAATCTTGAAACACATTTTCTCACAGCGATATTTGAATATGAGGCAAAGGAGATGGATGAAGTATCTCTAAATGGTTTAATTTGACTTGATGTATACACCAGGGAAAAAAATTTAATGGAGGATGCATTGAGTAGAAATTCATATGCTCTGTTGGAAAAAGAAGCTTCAGATGAATGACAGTTGATGTCGGTATTAGCCAACATGCATGTGGAATGTGAAGACTAAGGTGATGTTTATATTTTCTCTTTAGCTACACTTGTTCCTGAGTTAGTAAAAATGATCAAAGATGCACAAACATCTGATGCAGAATATCTGGTTGTAAGTTCAAAACTCAATGGTGGGGAGACCATTGAGGTCTGGAAATTTGATAGGGGTTCAGTTTTATGTTTCAGATATCAGATGGTTGTACCTATGGGTTTTTAGGAACAAATACTTCATTCTTACCACCATTTGAGATTGAATGTACATCCAGGTACATAGAAGATGTGTAAGGAGTTGAAGGCACAATTTTGGTGGAGCGGAATGAAAAGGAAGGTGGCCGAGTTCGTATTGCGGTGCTTAACTTGTCAACATGTTAAAGCAGAGCATCAAAGACCAGCTGGTATGTTACAATCATTGCCCATCCCTGGGTGGAAATGGGATTAGATAACAATGTATTTTATTACCGGTCTTCCAAGAATGGTCCAGAAACATGATGTCATTTGGGTGATAGTGGATCGTCTAACCAAGTCGTCCCATTTCATCCCTATTCGTGAGACTCATACAGGGGAGGATCTTTCAAAAATATATATCCAAGAAGTGGTAAAGAGTCATGGTTTACTAGATTCAATAGTCTCAAATAGAGATCTGAGGTTCACATCTCCTTTCTGGAAATCCTTACAGCAAGCCCTTGGGACTCAGTTGACTATGTGCACGCTATATCATCCTCAGACGGATGTACAATCCGAGCGAATGATAAAAACGTTGGAAGACATGTTTCAGGCTTATGTAATGGATTTTAGTGGCTCATGGGAGGATCATATACCCTTAGTGGATTTCTCATGAAATAGATGCTATCAATCCTCGATTCACATGGAACTGTTTTAAGCATTGTATGGGCATCCTTGTCGTTCTACACTATGTTGGGTGGAAACGGGAGAAACATCACTAGTCAGGACAAACCTTGTCCAAGAAACAATAGATAAGATACAATTGATTAGAAAGAGGATGGAGACAGCTCAGAGTTGTCAGAAATATTATGCAGATCACCATCAAAGACCATTTTCATTCATTGTGGGTGATCATGTCTTCTTGAAGATCTCTCCAAGGATTGGACATTGTCTCTTTGGGAAGTAGGTCAAGTTAACTCCTAGATACATTGGCCCTTTTGATATACTGGAACGGGTTGGAGAGGTGGCATATCGGTTGTCATTACCACCATAGTTTAGTTTAATGCATAATGTGTTCCATGTATCCCAATTGAATAAGTTTCACCCTGATCCTGACCATGTGATCAGATGGGATCACATTGAGCTATAACCAAATGCATCATTGGTACATATCCCAGTGAGGATCAGGGATATTCAAGAGAAAGTCTTGCATGGGAAAAGCATTGGCCTATTGTGGGTTTTATGGAAACATGGTCAGATTCAGGAAGAGACTTGGGAACGTGAGAAGGAAATGAAAGAGCAGTGACTGGAACTATTTTTGGCCAATGAGGGTTTTCTACTTTTTGAGGATGGAAAGACCAATGGTGGGGAGAATGTAGTACCCCCAGTTTCGGGTACATAACCCCTTCCTCCTGATTTTTTTAAATGGTGTTTCATTGATTGGGTTTCCATAAAATAGAGAGTTTCTATAAAATAGAGAGTTTTCATAAAATAGAGAGTTTCCATAAAATAGAGAGTTTCCATAAAATAGAGTGTTTCCATAATATAGAGAGTTTCTATAAAGTTGGGTGTTTCCATAAAGTGGGGTGTTTCCATAAAGTTGGATGTTTCCATAAAAATGAGTTTCCATAAAAATGGTAAAGGTGAAGTATGGGAGATTTTTGGGGCTTTATAAGGAGTGTTGGGACCAAAAGGAAGGTCGCACGATCCATACATGGTTGGCCCAAACCGTGTGGTCAAACCTTGCGCAGAGGTCGAATCTAGATCCTATTTTCTAGGAACTTACTCGTTTTTGCTCAATATATTTCGTTTTGGCTTCGAAACACCTCAATATTAAGATTACGCTCCCTAGAAGGCTGGATAACCCTCCCCAAACAAGTTGGAGCCAACCAAGAGCCTTCCCTTGGTGATTTCAAGCCCGATTCTTTGGGTAAGTGCCGATCTTCTGGGTTCTTTTCTATTTTCTGCAAACTCCTCCTTCTCTCCTTCTCATTTTCTTTGATCTACACCTCATGTGGGTATATAAAAGTTTTTTAACTTCATTTAAGGCTAAATATGTTGTTGTTCATGATATAGGAATAGATCTAAGACTCTTTCTTGGAATCTTGATTTGATTCTTGAGGTACGTCACCATTCTTTCCAGATTTGTCATGTTTTCTTAGATCTTCTTAGATATAATTCTACGATCTCCATTATTTCTCATATATGAACCTATATTGGGTAGATATAAGTTTTTTATGCAAAATAATTCAATTTTTAGTCGTGATCTTTCTAGGATAAGAGAACTAAGTCTGTTCTTGGGGAATCGACCCGCCTTCTTGTGTGTTCTTCATTTGTTGTCGAGTTTCGTCAAAAAATTTGAGGTAGGAGGATTCTATATTGACTCATGTTTCTATAATTGATTGGAATATATTCAAATTGATTTATTTAAAATAAATTGATTGTGAAAATAATGGAAAAATCTTATTTAGTGATGATTTGTGGTTTTTGTGAAATTGTGTGATCTTGGTGAATAATTGTGTAAAGGGGGTTTAGTTTCATGAATTTAAAATGTTGATTTTAAATTTTGTATTTTATAGAATTTCTAAATGGTTGATGAAAATGGGGGTTTTCAATAGAAATTATTTTTAATAAAAATGTAGTTTTATTGATTTTTTTTTGAATTGAAATGGTTTGGCATTGAGGTTTTGACGAAAATGGTTTCCAATAAAAAGGTGTTTTTATTGAAAGGGTTGTTTTTCATAATGATTGGGCATATGTGGTGTGTGTTCATGTTTCATATATTGGTATTGGTTAAAATATGTCCTTTTTCTCAGTGCCAAAGGGTTAATGGCACATTGGAATTGCATATACGGGGCTTGGTTGAAATATGACCTTGTTCTCGGTGCCAAAGAGTTAATGGCACATGGGAAACAATTACCTTGTGACAACTTGGTAGATCAATGATAAACTGCTCATGAGTATAGAAATTTCATAATGTAGCATGCATGGTTGGTTTCATGGGTTGTGGAATGGTTGGGTATGCCAAGAAAGGGATATTGTGAGATGATTTTAAAACTTGTTTTGTTATTTTTCTAGAAAAATATCTTGCTAGGAAAATTGGTTTCAATTGCACTTGTATGATTTTGGTAATGAATGGTTTTGGAAACTTGTTTATATTTAGTTATAAACTATTTTTTAGAAAAAAAATTATATGAACTATTTTATATAATTATTTCTAACTCTTCTATCCTAGTGTCCTGAGTAGGTAATTCATTGGAGAAAACCTACTGAGTTTTATAATCACCACTGATTTGGAACTTTGGTGCTTTTGCAGATGCTATCTTCTGGGTCAAAGTAAAAGGTAATGTTTCACACATGTTTATAACTACCTCATGATGTTTGGGTTGTTCAGAGATTGTGGAGCTTGGAGCTTGTCGAGCATTGAGTCTTGAGGTCTTTTGAGAGTCTTGTGTAGTTCAGCCGCTGTGTACTTTGATACTTGGTTATTCTTCTATTGTTGCTTACTTTGAGGTGGTTTTGAGATACATGATGTTTTTGAGTTGTCTTTCATTTGTTCATGCATCATATAGTGAATGTTTTGTTATGGTTGTTTGGTTTATTGGTTTATTTCTTAAAGGGTAAATCATCCCCCACTTGTATTTGAAACTCTTCAGCATTTATATCTAGCCTTTTGTATCTTAGGGGTGTCTATTAAGGCCTAGGAATGACTCATTATACTCTCAAGCTAATGAAAATTGGCGGGTCATTACAATGGGCTTGAAATAAAGTTAGGGACATCAAAATAAAAAAAACATATAAAAAATAAAAAACATAACACTTTATAAGTACATTACAAAATTTCACTCATGTTTTTTAAATTAGTTATCAAGGAATATTTAATTAATATTACATTTTATTAGGTATAAAAGAACTCATTTTTCCATGGTGTAGGAATATGCATCTAATATTTATAATTAATGGGAAAGATCACCATATCTTAAGAAATCTGCCAAAGAATCTACCCATAAATTCCATAAGCGTCATCGATATGCACCTCAAACTCATCAAATGGAATGATATTCTTGAAGTTATTTAGGTTCTATACCTCTTATGTGTTCATATTTGTATCCATTATACAGTTTTATTCATCTATTTAAAAAATTCATTAAACAATTAATAAAATATATATTTTTCTAAAGAGCGACATATATACCAGTTATGGTTACTCACCAATATCCCCTAGATGGAGGGGTGAACAACTGCTCCATCACCGGAAGTGAATCAAGTGGTGGGATACTAATGAAATCTGGGGAATGGCTGGCTTTCTAGTAGTCTCAGGTATAATGGAATCAATCATATCTATATAAGTTGATGGTATTGGTGGCATGCTTTGAGATACTAATCAACTTGGATCCTGCTTTTTTTATTCTTTTCATTCCTACCATTCAAATGGTTTAGATATATTAAATGTATAAAAAATTAAAAACTAAAATATTTAAAAAATAGAACCATGTATATATGTATGAAAAAATTATGAATGAGAAATTGTAATATATTTTTATTACCAATTTATACATTCAATTATCTTCACCTTCATTGACATCATTGTAATCAACCTCCTTTGCAACGAGTCCTTCATTTTTACCCTCAATTGCAAGTTTTATTATTTCAATATTATCTATAAAAACTGTTTGATGTGTTTTGGTTGATACAGTTCACTGTCATAAAGTACCAATTGATCTTCATCCCCCATATCATATAAGTCTCTCTATTTTAAGTGTACAAAAACACTCGAACTTTCAGGTATTTCATCATCCACATAATAAACCATATTCTATTGTGAAGACAAAATAAATGGATCATGATCTTCATGATCACCAGTATGGATCAAGAAGGAGAATTTAGTAGAAGTAAAATGTAATGGATATTTCATTACACTTATATCAATGTTGACCCACTTTCATTTAAATAAGACAAGATAAAAATGACCATGATATTTTAATTCAATTATATCAATCATCTTTCCATAGAATCCCTCCTTTTCAAGTGTAAATACAACACTATTCTAAGTTTTCAAGTCTTCTTCTCGGTAAATTGTACAAAATATGAATCCATGAATATTATAGGAGTCAAATCTCTTAGCCTTCCTTAGAGGAACTCAATCCAAAAACTTCAAATAATTTTATATTTCAGCTCAATTATCAACATTCATTATCTACACAAAAAGATATAAGGTGTTACTTTTAACATAGAAAAAATAAATACACATTAATAATATGAATATGATTATAAATATACACGATGGGAGAACCATTTGATAATATCCTTATTAACATATTTTGTTAATTCCATCTCATTTCGATTTCAACACCTTAGTCGCCTCTTTGTTTGAAATCAAAATTCTTTAATAAATTGATCTACAATAACACTATTGAGTAGCACATATATATGTTCTTATAGCAACTCCAATTCAGTTAGTGTAAAATTTTACCCATTTTTAATTGATCTTACAATAGTTCAAGTACCAACGACTAGTTTTCAGAATAAGAATTAGTCGACATGTCACCAACATGTCCATCACTATTTAATCTAGTCTCAATCCCATCCAAATACCTTGAACAGAAGGTCAATCACTCTTCAGCTATGTAACCTTCAGTAATAGAGCCTTTCGTTTGAGATTTATTCCTCCCATTTGATTTCAAATTACCTAAGTACCTATTGAAAAAAATAAGAAACATATTAAAACAAATTACGCACTGATTTGATAGAATCGAATTCACAAATGAAAATTAAAAATAATTTCAATGTAAATATCAATTGGATACATCCATTTCTAGTGTTCTGGTCCACCAAGTTTAGATTCTTCAACCAAATGAACAGTAAAAGTAATCATGACTATGAAGAATGATGGGGAAATAACATCTCCAGATGAAAAAGTGTCAAAAAAATTTCTTTAATGAAGTTTATCAGGCTTAGTAGGATATATATTTTTTCAAAAAATATCTATGAAAAATGTATATATATGAACTATAAATATATTTAATTATTTAATTAACGTATTGTGAAACTCCAACAACAACAGCTGATTCCTCAGAATATGCGAGTCATAAATTTTCAATATATATAACTTTTAATGTTTTAAGTCAATGCAGCTTGATATGTAACTTGAATATACATTTGGAACTTTTAAATTATTTAAAGTTTGATGTAATACATATTTATCATTATTTTTCATTGTAAAAAAATCCAAAGGATACTTACGATTTTCATTTACCACAAACAATGATTTATATTCATTGAATCCCTATCTTTGTAATCATTAAGGCGATTGTTTGATTTACCCTACTCATTAAGTAATGTAAAAATTACATTGTCACAAATTCACTTCTCAATATGAATTACATCAAGATTATGACATATAAAATTAAACCCCCAATAAAATTTTTTAAAAAATATACACTTTTTCTTCTGTTGTTATGTTTTATTTGTTTTAGATACTGTACCACATACCCTTTTCCCCCTTCATTAAACTAAGGAAATTTTCCAAATTCTTTAATGAAATTAATTAATTTTACTAATATTTCTAAACTAGATAATACCTTTAGTGGTTTCTCAATTCAATATCTCTATTGAATATAATCTTGTTAAACATGAATTTATAATAAGTATCAAGAAATCAATGATGACACATAAAACACTATTCTCTGCTATGAGGTAATTGTTGAGGCTCAAAATAAAAATTTCAAATTGGAAAGCCAAACCCATATGAGTAATCCGACCAAATAAATTTCCTTGTCCCAAAAATTCACTAACTTTTCACATTAAAGAATCATTTATTTTGAATAGTTTTCTCATTGAATCATCATATTTTTCCACACCATCATACCATAATTCTCACAATCCTTTGATTAGAGGTTGAAGGTATACATAAATGTAATTTCTTGGAATTTTCTTTCCAAGAATAATCATAAAAATAATGAAATAATTCTTCTTAATACACATACATGGAGGTAGATTTCAGGGGATCAAAACAAGTGAAAAATGATATAATTAGTACTTAAAGTATCAAAAGTTTTAAAAACATCATAAGACAATCCCAAAAGTATATTCCTAGGATCAGAATAAAAAAATTTAAACAGTGAATAAAACATATTCTAGGATGTTTAATCTTTTATATGTGTCACCAAACCATAATCACTATCCTAATCATGCCACTTAAAGTCATATGCTATCTTAGATGACATGAATAATCTTTACAAGAAAGGTTTCAGAGGAAAGTAACATAATAGTTTAGCAGGATTTTATTCTTCTATTTATTCATGGGGTTTAATTGATTTATAATCTCACTATTATTCATTAAATTCCATATTTTTTGTATTATATTTCATGCATTCTTCTTTATTAGACTCTTCTCCTCGATAAATCATGCATTCATCAGGGCATGCATGTATCTTTATATAATCAAGTACAAGTTTTTTTATTACTTTCATCATCTCATAGAATGATGTAGGGATATTAGATTCACTAAATGAATCATGAAGAAACTCTAAAATAATAGAAAATTCATATTTAGTAATTATATAGAGGCACTTAATATAATAAAACTTTAGTAGAAAAGACAACCCTGAATACATGGGACACCCTTCATACAGTTCTTACTACCCATCTTCAACTAATTCATAAAACTCATTTTTTTGGTCATTGATGTTTTGGGAAAGATTAACCTACTCAGGATCAACTGAAGGTTAAATTGATCTATTAAAATCTTAGACAGTGTATTATGTAAAACCATATTTTTCATTTAACAAATTTCAAACTGAATTCTCCTCTACAGGGTTAATTTGTGTTTCATTGACAGCATTTTCATTATTTTTAATTTCCATAACATTCAATTATTCATTCCATCTCCAACATAAATATTTATAATGAATCTATTTCAAAATAAAATTCTCCTATAATTTGTTTCTATTCATCCGTCACTTGAAATTGTAATCAAGAAATAGATATTTTATTCTACCATCCACTTATCAGTTTGTAATTTTACAATCTCAAAATTTGTTCAAACCCTTGGCATATCAAGGTGTGTTTCTATGTAAATTAATTCAAATTTGAATACATAGTTATTGGATTGTATTATCATTTTGAATTTAAACATAAATATATACATACTTAATCAAACATGTTCAATAAAAATTTAATATTAAATAACTCCGTCACTAACTAGGGTAGGGTCTTGATTCAACATAACAAAAATTCAATATCAAAATGATTCAATACAACAATAAAAACATAAACAACTATCAATTACATAGAACTTTATATAATTTAATTAAAACTATTAAAAAATTAAATTAATCATTACTTCAACGATTTCGAGGGCTATAGTCACCGGAAAATGGGAAGAGAATAATTTTGGGGTCGCGTTAAGGAGAAGGTGGGAGTCAGGTGAACAATGGTTGCTGAAAGGTGGGGTTAGGGTCACGAAGGTCACTGGTAGGGGGGTATTAGGGTCATGATAGTAGTTGGAAGTGGGTCGGGGTCATGTTGGTTGTCTATGGTAGGGTTGGTGTCACAACAATAGATGACAAGAAGGTTCGGGGTCACAATGATCGCCGATAGGGTGGAGGGGGTCACAACGGTCAGCAGAAAGGTGGGTCGGGGTTATGACAATAGTTGGTAGGGGTGTTGGGTTAAAATGGTCACCAGAAGAGGGGGTTGAGGTCATGATAGTCACTGAGGGGAGTGGGAGGTTGGTGGGGGGGTAGGTATCACTATTGAGGGAAGTAAGAAGTGGGGGGGGGGGTCCGGGGTCACTGACGATGGCAAAGGGAGGTTGGGGTTTTGATGTTGAGGGGAACACGAGTTGGGGGATGGGGGTAAGGGTTGGGGGTCACTGTCTATGGGAGCATGAGGTTGGGATGGGGGGGTCACTTCCAAAGGTTGAGTGAGGTGTGGGTGTGTGTGTGTGGGGGGGGGGGGGGGGGTTGGGGTCGGGGGTCATCACCAAGGAGGGGTGCAGGAGGTGGAAGGGTCACCTCTGAGGAGGGGAGAGGGAGGTCAGAGGGGGGGTCACTACCAAGGGGTGAGTGAGGTGGGGGGGTCGGGGTCGGTGTTCATCACCTATGAGGGGTGTAAGAGGTTTAGGGGTCACCGCTGAGGAGGGTAGAGGGAGTTCGAGGGGGGGTGGTCAGGGATTATAGAGGGGAGTGTGGTGAAGAAGGGAGGGAGGGGTGGATTAGGGTTTTTAAAAAAAATATTTAGCGGTGGTTTAATTGAATCCTATGCTAACTATTAAAATAAAAAATTATAGTGTACATTTAATAAAAATTCCACTATATTATAATTTTTTTATAAAATTTATTTGTTGGTGGTTATTAGAACTACAAATAATAAACTGCCACAATGCACTAGTTTTTTTGTGTGTATTTATGCTTAATGAAGATAAAACAACGCACTAGCAAAAGACTGATATGCGGTAAAGCCTAAACAAATTTCTCTAAGTTCACTAGATTTTTATATATGATCTCTTCAATTTCAGCCTTTGGATTAGACTTACCTTCTTTCTTCTTCCACATATAGAGTTTATCATCATGAACAACTTTGTTGGATTTCATTGTTTTATCTTCCCAAACATCTATCTCTTCAAGTGATCATTATAACTCAAACTAAAGGTCAAATATTCCTTAGATATATCCTTCATCATTTTCACTTTCTTCTCTTTTCTAGGAGTTACCTATAACTTCCACCATAGAATTTTCTCCATGATCCTTGAAGTTATCCATTTATTCAACCTCACATTCTCTTTAACATTCATTTTTTTGTGAGAGAATTTTCTTTTTTTGAAGAAATTTAACTTAAAATTATTCTTACCTTTCACATAGGCTAAATACTTATTAATTTGAATGTCAAATTCATCCTAATCATCATCTTGAAACTTCTTACGGAACCTTGCTGCAAGATTTCGTACCTTTCCACATCAAAATCATGCAAGTGGAAGTTTCCCTTTGAACTTTCCTCTTCCTATTTGTATATTTGAGGAAAGGAATGATATGACCACATCCATCTCTTATTCTTATTAGTCAAATCCATATTGATCTCATTCAGGGACTTAAATTCCACCAATTTATATTTTCCTTTTTCCACTGACTCGTTATCACCATTTCTCATGTCATATGCAACAAGAGTTCTGTGTAAGATATCCATTATCATCTCCTTTAGATATTTATCTTCCAGTATAGATAATTTTAGATTGTTCTGAGGTGGGAGTCTTCTCATGATGAAATTAATTATATTTATATCTTTAAGTATTTATTCAAGGCCACACATTTCTTCAATGGAAACATTCAATTAGTCAAAGAATTCATCTATAGACTCATTGAGGTACATTATTAAGTCCTCATACTTGTTCCGAAGAACATGAAATTTTGATTCTTTGACATTTGAATCACCTTTAAAAAAAATTAGCATCTTTTCCCACATGTAATTATTTGACACACATGACATCACCTTCATGTATATTGCGCTAGATAAATATTTACCTAAGGCATTATTTCCTTTGGAATCGACATCCAATTCCCTTAATTCTACTTCTAAAAAAACTCCACTATCCACAATAGTATAAATACCATGCATCATAGATATAATTATATCTATACCTAATAACCATAATTAGTGAAACATTTTATTCTTCCATAACTAAATTTCTTCCCATCAAATATATGAATCCATTTGTGATTAACAACCTTTATTAAAACAACATATAGAGAAACACTAATTTTAAGCTTTAGCTTTGATACCAATAATTATCCTAACTAGGTTAAATACCCTGATGGGGGGTGAATTAGGGTGTGAAAAACTATAACAAATATCTCTTTGGATCTTGTTTCATATTTAAACAAAACTCTCTTTTTTATTTTCCTCATAGAAAACAATAAATGAGAATTAAAACATGCACAGGGAAAAAAATTTACTTAGTTCACCTTCACTAGGCTACATCCAAGGAGCATCTAAATAAAATTCGATAATGTACCTAATCCACTAAATCATTCTACTATAAATTGTTTTGGAGGAGACTCACTTTCCCTCCTAGTTTGCAACTAATCACAATTTGAAAGCTTAATGCTCTCTCAACTGAGGTGTGCTCACTAATCCTTTAAAATATTCTTCTCTTGATCACATGAATCAAAATTTTTTACACCTCATTTTTTGAATTATTAATTTCAATTTTCATCCACATAATGCATAACTCTTAACAATTTAATTTCTTGGGAAATCCTTCTGGTTTGTATAAGATCCAATTTCATGAAACCCTATCTCAACTTTTATGAAACTACCCAATTATTCATGAAACTTTTTACACGTTCACTAAAGTTTTCCTTTTAAAAAATCTCAACCATTCTTTAAACTCTATATTATTTTTAGAAAATTCTTTCCTTCCTGAAATTTATGTTCTTATGAATTCTATATGCAAGTAAATCCTTTGTGAAATTTTTTAGCGAATTCAGAGCCTTTGGATTTTCATTAAGGATTTCTCTCATCAAATGATGTGGTATCAGTCCATTAATAGATTTTTTCTACCCTTTTTCAAACTTTCAATCTCTCCAATACCTTTTTTAAGACTCTTCAATCTATTCATAAAGATCCCTTTCTTCAGAAAAAAAAATTCAGTAATTTTTCATAATCGAAAAACAAAATGTCTTTCACAGAACTTTGTTTTATGAATCAAAAATATTTTTTGAAAAATAAATCTCTCACAAAATACCAATAGTTTTTGAGACTATAAAACTCTAATTAATTCTAAAACTTTGACATATTTTCATGAGGTAGTCTTGGAAATCCATATTTCATGAAACTTGTCCCTTCATTCAAATTTTGGACCCAACAAATTTGGAAAACAATATGAATTTTTAAAAACATGTAAAAATAATTTTCTATATCACTTCATAGTTTCCATACCTATGTCTTAAATATTTTCCAAAATACCTAGTCAAAAATCTTGCTATAACTCCACAAATGAATTTTTCAACCTACTTTGTTAACAAAAACAATCAACACAAAAATATAGCAAAGTCACCTTGAAATATTTTTTCCAAAAACTACAAGAATTAGATAAAATAACAGTCAAGGAGCACATATCTCTACCTTGCACTCCAGGAGATCATAACACTTTTGGTGTTGGTGTTGTAACTTCACAGAATATTGGTGGATGCAATAATATTTTTGATGGTGAAGGTCCTTAAAATATATAATAGGTAAAAAAATTAATAGGATATTTGGTTCTTATTTCATTGGATATGTAGTACATCAGGTCAGCCTTTAGTATTCATATTCAAAGTGGGTTTACCTTTAAGTGTGGAATATCTAAAGGAATGGGGGGTGAAAGAGATAATGAAATGGAGGCTAGTCAGATCAATAGTGATCATTCTTTACATTTGAAAGTGTATATTTATTTATGATAAGAGCATAAGTTGGTATTTGTTAAATTATAAAGAGGGAAAATAAGAATGGATGATACTAATAAAAGTTATAAGAAAGGTTAAAAATATATTTTTATTGATCAAGTCTGATTTCATGATTTAGAATAGTGTAAGGGGATTTAGTTGAGACTAGAGATTCTCCTACTCTTATACTACCTGATGGAAGCCCTATTTTTTTCCAACATGATTAGGTAAGGATCATGTCCAACAAATTAGTATTAGAGAAATAATTATTTTCATTTAAGCTCAGGGATTCCTCTTTTAAGGAAAGTGTTGATACCTATAGTTCAACCTCATGGGATGAGCTCACTGTTTCCATTGAACTGGATAGTGATAGAGCTTTTATTATTTCTTTTCGTGTGAAAGATCTTTCTCATTTTTATTATTCTTCTAGGAGGCATGATGTCAAAAATCCTTTGACCATACCTGTACCTAATAGTGATCAATAATCTAGTGTGAACCCTAAAGATTTTAACTATATATTTAACAAATCTCAAGCATTAAGTTAATCAGTTATTATGAGAAGATGTTGGACTCTCTGAAATCACCTCCATCTTCAATTTCTGATGTTAAGGTAAAAATTTTTGTATCTATTTATAATTAATTTTACCCACTTGACTCTCTTGATTCTTATAATGGTCCTTAAAGGTCTTTGAATTCTTGAAAATGTCTTAATGATGGAATGAAACGCGTTGAAACTCCTAATATGATTTTTATATTTTCAAACACTATTGATGTCTTCTTGGAGGGGGATTCTATTGATCATGTAAATATGTGTAATCCTTCAAAAAGTTGGAGAAGGGGATGCCGACCGTGTGTCTGGGGTGGTAGGGGGCTTATCACAACAAGAGTAATTGATCTTAGACATAATCTTATGGATACTTCAAACTGATTGAATGGAATTGATTTTGACCGTTCATTTTTTGTGTGGATTTGTGGATTTTTTGTGTCAAGGTCATAAGGTATAATAATCAGGATGGACTTTATTTTCATCTTGTTTTTTTTCTATTGGATTTTTTTCTTTCAGATTGAGGGAAAGAATGCAATGTCTGGTCCCATTTTAATCATTACATTTATTTAATAAAGTGGTTTTGACCGTACCTTGTTATTGTTAATATATATATTATATGAATATATTAATAAAAAAATTTATTGCTTAATATAAATTCAATAATTATATATATATATATATATATATTTAAACAATATTGATAATAGTTTTTTTATTATGGCATAAGGGGTTTGGTAATTGTGACCCATTTTTTATTTTTTTTAAAACACCCATTGAAATTATTTCTCTAAACCCATATAAAAACCTTCCAAATGATGTATTTACACACTTTGAAAATTTTATCATTTAATTTACCCGAATATTTTTTTTTTGTGTTAATTTGAAATGTTGATCAGATTTAATTTTACGGTACATTTGTTTTCTAAAATTTAAAAACTATTTAATATAAAATTTAATATATCCCATTTTTTTTATCATTTAATTGTCGAAACATAATTATTTATCACTAGGTCCATTATATGTTATGGTTATTTTGTGAACAAAAAAAACCTCCCACAAAGTTAATTATGTTGTTTTGAAGGAAAATTGTAAGTTGTGAAACTTTGATTCATATGCCTCTAAATTTATTCTCACTATTATTATCATTCAATGGTTCACCCAAAAATAATTAAAATGTTAAGGAAATCAATTAGGGGACCCAAATTTATTAACCATGTATTTATACAATGAATATTATAATTATCCAAAAATTCATAACACAAAAAACAAAAAACAAAAAATTGTGATGGAAAGTTCATATTGTCCTTAAAGAAAATTGGATCCTTGCTTTGCTACTAAATTCTCATTATAGCTTAAAATGAATGTGGATGAATATATTCCTCACCTATGCATAAAAAAATTAAATTCACTAAACTAGAATCAAGAAAAGACCCTAAAACAAAGTAGAATCAAAACACAGGAAGGAACCATGAAGAAGGTAAGGTGAGAGAGATGCAGATTGACAGGGTTGGCCATGGGGTGATTGCTAGTGATGAATGACACACCCCATGGTTCCATGAGCCTCCATTTATTTGGAACCTTTATGATTCAATGGTCCCCTTGAATTTTGGTGGTGAAAAGGTCTCTCCTAATTGTTGTTGTGATTTTTTTCTCCAATAATTAAACATTATTATCTTTGATTTAGATTGGAGAATCTATTAAATTATTCTTTAATACCAGTCATTTTTATATTAAAGAAAAATTATGAGCATTTATGTATGTTTATATAAAAAATATTTCAAATTTAATATTTTTACATCAAGGGTAGGAATATAATGAAACTCTATGAATAACTACAAAGTAATATAGTGTCCACTTTGAGACCTCCCCAAGATTTTGAATTGAATATATGATCAAATTAAATCCACAGTAAAATAAAATAACGGTTTATATTATTTTTAGTTTGTCACTTGATTAAGAAAATAAGTATTGACTATGATCTAAAATCTAATAAATTAATCAAGTTCATAAAACATTTTAAAAATATGTTTACATTTCCCCTATCTCTTCTTGATTTTTTATTAAATTGGATCTTTATATTTATTTATAAAATTTTTGTGTCAGATTCAAGATAAATCTTATAGAATGCCCTGGGCCACACAATTGACTAAAACATAGCAAGTTGTGACTAAGACCTTCGACAACTAAGACATTAGCATGTATGATATCTTTTTCCACAAAATTTTCTTTCCCTAGGACAATAATCTTCAAGCCTTCATCATTTAGAGATTTGACAACACCTTCCTTATCATATTTAATGACTGTAACGAGAACCCTATTTCCCATCATATGGGATGTGTATCCACTATCAATTATCCATACACTAGAATGATTAGATACTTTAAGGGAATTCTCTGCAAACATTTCTTGCTCAACACTTTTCATTTTGATCCACATATTTAAATTCATACTTTAAGTTGAATGGTATTATTGATCTTCCTTAGAGTATAACCGATCATATTCATCTTGTAGAGCTGTAAATTAATTTTTTGTTTTCATCTCATTAGATGGTTGTTTAAGTTACAACTTATGAATAGTTTTGGTCATATTTGAAACATTAATCTGTATATTTGGTTAAAAATATCTTATTATGTGCCTTAATAATCCCCACAAGAAATGATGACATCAAAGGAATTATTGGAATATTGAAATCTGTTTGGAAGCCTTTGCTGATCTTTCACTCGTCAAAACCTTCTGAAAATAAAACATGTAGTTTGAGTGTCCCATATTTCAACAATAGTGACACCTAATATGAGGTGTATTCCATTATGTTATCAGTGCACCATTGTTCATACCTTGAGATCTCTGAATCTTCTAATTTTGATTCTTATTGAAATTGTTTGTTAACCTATTATTTCCCAATATCATATATGGAATCAAGAGTTTATCATGATTATTTAACTTTCTTCATAGTCTGAAAACTCTCTCTTCAAGTTCATCAATATGTTTGACTTCATCTTTTTTGGTATTATTCAAACCATCAATAACTCTAGTATGTTCTTTAACTTTGATCTTTTACTCACTAGTAGATAAAATTCATTTAACATCACTAGAGTAAGCCATCAATAGTGATAGAAAGGAATCATTGATCTAAGAATCATTAAAAGGGCGCCCCTTTTATCAATGCTAGAAAAGTGATAATAAAGGGAGACCTTTATTAGTCGTAAAAAAATAACTAATAAAGGTGGAACTTTATCAGCGCTACTTCTAGAACTGATAAAGGCCATACTGCTGTAGTGTGTTGTTGATATTATCGCACATTTTAGCAACAAAAATGCAACAAATACATGAAACAACAACAATAAAAATAGGATATATCAAATTAATAATTTAATTTGAATAAAAATTACATCACAAATACAAAAAAACACTGTATTATAGACATTTGAAACATTTTTTTTGTAAAATTATATTATCAAGTAAAATCTATCATAAACATTGAAAACATCAATGGTTTAATTATCTTTGGCACCTGAACCCCTATCAAAAAATCCCAATCATGGTATTAGTTTCTGAAAAAACCACCCCAAATCTAGAAAAAGAATCCACCTATAAAAGAAAAAAATATTATATCAGTAATAGTATAAATAAATAAATTAAAACAAAATATGAAACAATACAGTAATAAAATGTCAATTTTAAATTGAAAATGGAAACTTTGTGTCTTACCGGTAACTCCATGCATAAAATTGAGGTGAGAGTGATTGATACCATATAAAAATTAATTATTTATCATATTCATAAAGTATCAAAACAATCCTAATGCATTTTATTGGTTTTGAGCATGTCTGCGTTTTTTACTAAAAAATCATTTTAAACTGAAAATATGAACTTTGATAGATACCAATCACATCATGTTTTGATTTGATGTGAGATTGAATCCTACACATCCCAAATGACTTATGAATCATTATCCTAAATTTTCAAGACAATCCGACCATGTATTCTTAGTATTCAGTGAGTGAAACACGTTTTGAACAAACTCATCAATTTTAAATTGATAAGGGATACTTTGAGTCATATTGGGCTCATTGTGTATCAGATTAATTGTAGATGAATCATTCACATCAAAAATGACCTATGGATATTTTCCTAATTTATCGAAACAATTCGAATGTTTTTGTTGGGTTTTGAGTACATGATGTTTATTTCAACTAAAATGTCAATTTTAAACTGAAAACACATACTTTGGTTTATAATAGACACATCGTGCATCGGATTGTGGTGTGGTTTATTCCTACACATCTCAAATGAATTATGGATCATTTCCCAAAATTATCAAAATAATCTGAAATTTCTTTATTCGTTTTGAGTATGTCACTTGTATTTTTTACTAAAATGTGAATTAAAAAAACACTTGGAGTCCCAATATTAACACTCTGTGTTAGATTAAGGTGAGGTTTATTCCTAAACATCAAAAATTAATTATGATTTTTTTCCTAAAGTATTAAAACAATCCCACTGCATTTTCTCATTTTTGAGTATTTCACTTTTTTCACTAAAATGTCATTTCAAACCAAAAACATGTAATTTAAGTTATACTGGTCACATAATGTGTTAGTTTGATGTGAGACTGATTCCTACAAATAAAAAATGACTTATGAATCATTGTACTAAATTATCAAGAAAATATGAGTGATTTTTCTTAGTTTTTAGTAGGTGACACACATTTTGAACTAAATTGTCATTTTAAAACTGATAAAAAAAACTTTGAGTCATACCTAGCGCACCGAGAATTAGATTGAGGTGCATATGATTCGTACAAATCAAAAATGAATTGTGGGTCATTTTCCTAATGTATCTAAAAAATCTGAATGCATTTGATTTGTTTGGCGTGTGTCACTTGTCTTTTTGTATAAAATGTCAATTTTAAATAGAAATACTCAATTTGAGTCTTACCAATAACACCATGCATCAGATTGAGGTGCGACTAATTCCGGAACATCAAAACTGACTTCTGGATTATTTTACTAAAGTATAAAAACAATCTGATTGTTTTTATTGGTTTTAAGTAATACAGGTGTGATTTTTACTAAAATGACATTTGAAACTGAAAACACGCACTTTGAGTCATACTGATCACATCGTGTGTCAGTTTTATGTAAGAAGATTACTATATATCAAAAATAACTTATTAATAATTATTCTAAATTATCAAGACAATGCGATCATGTTTTCTTATTTTTTTAATAATTGACACATATTTTGAACTAAATTGTCAATTTTAAATTGATAATAGAAACTTTGAGACATACCGAGCACACCGTGTATCATATTGAGGTGTAGATGATTCCTAAACATAAAAAATTTCTTATATATATTTTTTATAAAATATTCAAACAATATAAATGTGTTTTCTCATTTTGGAGCATGTGATGCGTGTTTTCAACTAAAATGTAAATTTTAAATTTAAAACATAAACTTTGAGTCATACCAGACACATCGTGTGTCAGATTGAGGTGTGAAATATCCTTACACATAAAAAATTACTTATGGATAATTTTCCTAAAGTATCAAAACAAAATTAATGTGTTTTCTTTATTTTGAGTATATTACTTGTCTTTTTTACTAAAATGTAAATAAAAAAACAACAGACTAGGAGTCATACCAGTCACACCATATGTCGGATTGAGGTGAAAATAATTACTACATGTTATAAATGAATTATGGATCATTTTATTAAAGTATAAAAGAAATAAAAAAAATTTCTTGGTTTTGAGTACGACACTTTTTGGTTTTTACTAAAGTGTCGTTTTAAACTGAAAACATGAACTTTGAATCATAACGATCACATCCTGTGTCAGTTTAATGTGAGACCTACTACTACATATCACCAATGAATTATGAATGATTTTAATAAATTATTAAGATAATTCGAGCATGTTTTCTTGGTTTTCATTGAGTGACACACATTTTGAACAAAATCTTCAATTTTAAATTGATAATGGACACTTTGTGCCACATCAGAAACACCATGTATTATATTAAGGCATGTCTGATTTTTATATGTAACAAATTACATATGGATCATTATCCTAAAGTATCAAAATAATACTAATACATTTGATTCATTTTGATCATGTATCCTTTCTTTTTTACTAAAATGTCAATTTTAAATAAAAAGACACACATAGAGTCATACTGGTCACACCGTGCATCAAATTGAGATGCATCTAATTCCTACATGTCAAAAATGAATTATGGATAATTTCCCAAAATATAAAAACAATTTAAATACATTTTACTAGTTTTGAGTATGTAACTTGTGTTTTTTCTAAAATGTTATTTTAAACTGAAAACATGCACTTTGAGTCATACATGTCACATTGTGTGTCGGTTTGACATGATATTGATTCATACACATCAAAAATTACTTAGGAATAATTTTACTAATGTATAAACACAATTTAATCATGTTTTCTCAATTTTTAGTGAGTAACACACATTTTGAACTAAAATGTTAATTTTAAACTCATAACAGTTAATTTGAGTCATAAAGGGCACACCAAGTATCAGATCGAGGTGATGTTGATTCTAATATGTCACAAATGACTTGTGGATAATTTTACTAAATTATCAAAACACATTAAATGGGTTTTATTATTTTTAAATATGTCACATATATTTTTTACTAAAATTTCAATTTTAAATAAAAAGATACATTTAGAGTCATACCAATCACACCATGCATCATATTGAGGTGAGGATGACTCCTATGTGTAAAAAATGACTTATAGATAATGACACTAAAGTATAAAAAAATATGAATATGTTTTCTTGATTTTTATTATGTCACTTGAGATTTTTACTAAAATGTCATTTTAAACTGATAACATGTATTTTGAGTCATACAGGTCTCGTCATGCACTGGATTAATCTTCGTTTGATTCCTGCATTTCAAAACATACTTATGGATATTTTTTCAAAAGTATCAAAAAAATATGATTTTTTTCTCTATTTTGAGTATGTCACATTTCTTTTTTAGATAAATGAAAAATTAAACTGAAAACACACACTTTGATTCATACCAATCACATAATGTGTTAGTTTGATGTGATACTAATTCCTTCTTATCAAAAATGACTTATAAATCATTTTACTAAATTATCAAGATAATATGAGTTTATTTTCAAAGTTTTCAGTGGTTGAAACTTATTTTGAAATAAAATTTCTTTTTAAACTAAAAATATTCAAGTCATTTTAGTCACACCATGAATTAGACTGAGGTATAGATGATTCCTACACATCATAAATGACTTATGGATAATTTTTCTAAAGTATTAAAACAATATGAATGTGTTTTATTAGCTTTGAGTATGTGACATTTGTTTTCAACTAAAATGTTAATTTAAAACTTAAAACACACAATTTGAGTCATACAAGAAACATTGTGTGTCATATTGTGGATTGGTTGATTTCTACATGTCACATATGACTTATGGATCATTTACCTAAAGTATCAGATAATAATGATAAGTAAATTAACTAAAAAAGTAGATAAAATGACAAGGAAATCAACTAAATATATAGTTGGTAGCCATATTTTCATGATATGATTATTGCTACCCCAACTAGAGAAAAATAATCCACTTGTATAAGAAAACAATTCTTATATTAGTAAAACTGTAAATAAATAAATTAAATAGAAATATGAAACAATAAATTAATAAAATATCAATTTTAAACTGATAATCGACACTTTGTGTCTTATCTATCACACCATGCATCAGATTGAGGTGAGACTTATTCCTACACATTAAAAATAAATTATGGATAATTTTCATAAAGTATCAAAATAATCTAAATGCGTTTTATTAGTTTTGAGTAGGTCAGTTGTGTTTTTTACTAAATTGTCATTTTAAAGTAAAAACAAACACTTTGAGTCATACTGGTCACATCGTGTGTCGATTTCATGTGAGATTGAATCCTACACATCATAAATGAATTATTTGTCATTTTACAAAATTATAAAGACAATATGAGCATGTATTCTCATTTTTCATTGAGTGACACACATTTTGAACTAAATTGTTAATATTAAACTCATAACAGACACATAGAGTCATATCAGGAACACCATGTATTGGATTGAGGTGTGACTAATTCCTAAATTTCAAATATGACTTATGGATCATTTTCCTAATGTATAAAAATAATCTAAATGTGTTTCCTAGGATTTGAATATGTGATGTGTGTTTTCAACAAAAATTTCAATTTTAAATTGAAAACACACACTTTGGGTAATACCAGGCACATTGTGCGTCAAATTGAAGTGAATTTTATCCATACATGTAAAAAATGACTTATTGATCATTTTCCTAAAGTATCAAAACAATATTAAACTGTTTTCTTTGTTTTGAGTACATCGCTTGACTTTTTTATTAAAATGTAAATTTTAAATAAAAAGACACACATGGAGTCATACTGGACACACCGTGTATCGGATTGAAGTGTAGTTGATTATTAAATATTATAAATTACTTATAGAAATTTTTACTAAAGTATAAAAATAATCACAATACATTTTAATGGTTTTGAGTATGTCACTTGTGTTTTTACTAAAATTTCATTTTGAACCGAAAACATGAAACTTAAGTCATATTGTCACATCATATTTAAATTTGATATAAGACACATTCCTACACATAAAAAATGACTTACGAATCATTTTACAAAATTATCAAGATAATTTAATTGTTTTTTATCAGTTTCCATTGAGTGACACACATTTTAAACTAAATTGTCAATTTTAAACAGATAATCAAGACCTTGAGTCATTTCGGCACATCGTGCATCATATTTTAGTTTAGATGATTCATATTCATCACAAATGAATTATAGATAATTTCAATAAATTATGAAAAGAATATGAATGTTTTTGATTCATTTGTTGTATGTCACTTTTTTTTAATAAAATTTCATTTTTAACTAAAAAGACCCACTTGGAGTCTTATTGATCACATAGTGCTTCAAATTATGGTGAGGCTAATTACCAAATGTCAAAAATATATTATTTATTTATGTACTAATTATCAAAACAATCCAATTATATTTTCTTGGTTTTGAGTATGTGAGTTGCGTTTTTTAAAAAAATGTCATTCTAAACTGAAAATACACACTTTGGGTCATATCGATGACATCATGAGTCAGTTTGATGTGAGACTGATTCATAAACATAAAAAATGACTTAAAAATTGTTTTACTAAATTATAAAGACAATAGGAGCTCATTTTCTTGGTTTTTAGTGAGTGACACACATTTTGAACAAAATTTCCAATTTTAAACTAATAACTGACACTTTGAGTCATATCGGGCACACCATGCATCATATTGAAGTGTGGTTGATTCCAACATGTCAAAAATTACTTATGTATCATTTTTCTAAAGTAAAAAAACAATACAAATCTGTTTTATTAGTTTTAAGTATGTGATGTGTGTTTTCATCTAAAATGTCAATTTTAAACTGAAAACATGCACTTTGAGACATATCAGACACACTGTGCATAAGGTTAAGGTGTGGCTGATTCTTATACATCAAAAATGAATTATGGATCATTTTTATAAAGTACAAAAATACTAAGAATTTATTTTATTTTTTTGGAGTATTTCACATATCTTTTTAACAAAAATGTCAGTTTTAAATAAAAAGACATGCTTGGAGTCATATCGATCAAACCGAGTGTCAGATTGAGGTGAAAATGACTTGTATATGTAAAAAATGACTTTTGGATCATTTTCCTAAAGTAGAAAAATAATATTAATGTGTTTTCTTGGTTCTGAGTATGTAACTTGTTCTTTCTACTGAAATTTCATTTTAAACTGAAAACACACACTTTAAGTCATACTGGTCCCACCATGTGTTGGTTTGATGTTAGAATAATTCATACACATCAAAAATTACATAAGAATCCTTGTAATAAATTATCAAGACAATTTGAGCATGTTTTCTAAGTTTTTAGTGAGTGACACATGTTTTGAACTAAATTTACAGTTTTAAACTAATAACAAGCACTTTGAGTCATACCGGGCACAAAATTCATCAGATTGAGGTTTATTTGAGTCATACATGTCAAAAATGAAATATGGATCATTTTACTAAAGTATAAAAATAATATTAACTGGTTTTCTTCATTTAGAGTATGCCACTTGTCTTTTTTACTAAAATATCAATTTTAAATAAGAATAAACACATGAAGTCATACCGTTCACATAGTCTATTGGATTGAGATGTGGATAATTTTGATACATTAAAAATGACATACAGATTTTTTTCCTAAAGTATTAAAAAAATATTAATGTTTTTTCTTAGTTTTTATTAGGTCAGTTATGGTTTTTGATGAGATGTCATTTTCAACTAAAAACATGCAATTTTAGTCATACTAGTCACAATGTGTATTGGTTTGATGTGAAAATAATTCCAATATGTCAAAAATTACTTATAATATTTTTCCTAATGCATAAAGAAAATTTAAGTATTTATTTTCTCAGTTTTCATAGAGTGAAATTCAATTTGAACTAAAATTTCAATTTTAAACTAATAACAGACACTTTGAGTCATACAAGGCACATAATGTTTTAGATTGAGGTGATGCTGATTCCTAAATGTCACAAATGAATTATGGATAATTTTCCTAAAGTATCAAATCAATCTGAATATTTTTACTTAGTTCTCAATATGTCACTTGTCTTTTTTACTAAAATTACAATTTTTAATAAAAAGACACACTTGGAGTCATACCAGTCACACTTTGCATAGAATTGAGGTAAGACCAATATTTACATGTCAATAATGACTTATGGATCTTTTTATTAAATTATAAAAAGAATATGAATTTGTTTTATTCGTTTTGAGTATGAAACTTTTGTTTTTTACTAAAATATCATTTTATACTAAAAGCCCATATTTGGAGTCATAATGATCACACGTTGAGCCAGATTGATGTGTAGCTGATTCCTATAGATCAAAAAAACATAAGGATAATTTTTTAAAGAATGAAAAAAATATGAATGTGTTTTATTTTTTTGGAGTATGTCACGTGTCTTTTTTCCTAAAATTTCAATTTAAATTGAAAACACACACTTTGAGTCATACCAGTCACATCATGTGTCAGTATAATGTGATGCCAATTCCTACTCATCAAAAACAACTTATGAATGGTTTTCCTAAATTAGCAATACATTCTGTGTCTGTTTTCTCACTTTTTAGTGAGTAATACATGTTTTAAACTAAAATCTCATTTTAAAATAAAAACATAATCTTTGAGTCATAACGGTCACACTATGCATCAGATTGAGGCATGGTAGATTCCCACACATCAAAAATGACTCATTGATCATTATTCTAAATTATCAACACAATTTTAATGTGTTTTCTTAATTTAGATTATATAACACATTTTTTTAACTAAAATTTCAATTTTAAACTAAAAACATGTAATTTGTGTCATATCAGACACGCCCTGTATCAGACTGAGGTGTGGTTGATTCCTACATGTTAAAAATGACTTATGGATCATTTTCTTAAATTATAAGATAAACATGATAAGGAAATTAACTAAACAAAGTAAATAAAATGATGATAAAATCAATTAAATAAGTAATAGGTTGTCACCTTTTCATGATGTATGTATACATTCTAACACCAGGTATGCCGCCCATTAATTTCTAGAAATATATATCTCCTATTGTGAATATAAGGATTGTTAAAAGTTCTAGTAGTACTGAAAAAATATAAATAAAAAAGGGTTAATAAATATTTTAAATGATATTTTAATTATCTTCAAAAATAATTCTTTGGGATTTTACTTTATTGAAAAATATGACATATTTTATAAATTTTCATAAATAATAACCTCAATAATTTATATTGGTTTATTTCATAAACTATAGAAACATTGAGAAAATTAATAAATTTTTTATATATGTTTTCATAGTGAAATATTATTATATATACCCCAATACTTATCCACTTCTAGAATTTGATAGGCTCCTTATATTCATGGATTGTCCTTATTCCATGACTTTGTCTATATTTAATCAAGACCATATCATAAAAAATATTTAATTAAAATGTAATATAAAATTTATAACTTGATGTTTAGTTGTAAAATTTTTCATGTGGTGTATTAAAAATTGATAAATGTCATCACATGTGGTCAGTTTTTTTTGGTATCTATGTACTGAATCTATAAAATAGATCTTTGGAGCATCCAATTGGCTACAATAAGTAACCAATGATGTCTAAAAAAGGAATAAGTAATGAAATTAATGAAAATAAATTTTATATGATTAAATTGTATGGTTTTCCAATTGTATCATGGGTATTAAGAAGATCCTATCATCTGTAAGTTTTCATTAAAAAATTACGACCAATTTTTCTTCTTTTACTTAATTTGATTTAGTTTTAATTTGAATTATTATATAGAAGTGATTAGAGGAATAATGATTCTAAATTTATGTTCCTAGGGTTTTCCCTTCAAATATTATTCTTATATATTCCTAAAAAAATATGAATATTATTCATTCATAATTAACATAGTAGATCATCTACAAGAAAAACAACTCTAGAAAACACACATCATGTATACATTTACAACTAAGACTCCTAGCTATTCATGTGTGAGTATATCATTTACATTCAAAAAAATGTAGTCTATAATGGCCTCTCTGTACATATGTTCTTCACAGTCAATTACTATAATAGTAACATTTTCTTACTTTGTATCTGCATGAACCCTTAATGTTAGTAAATTTGGAAGTTGAATGGGTAGGGTAAAGGTACTTTGTGATGATATTTTTGATTTATTAGTTGACCCTTTATATTGTTTTGATTTGAACTTCTATTTAACCCCTTCCCTTTTTATATCTATAATAACATTCATAAGTTCAAACCTTTTTTCATTAATTGTTAAATGTTTTACATTAAAAATAAATTTTAAATGAACAACTCCTTTTAATTTTTTTTTTAAAAGATGTAACATCTAAGATATGAATGTTCTAATAGCTTGATAGACCATATGAATATCTACATCATCAAGTGGAACATGTATCTTGGAACATGGATCTTGAGTTACGTTAATCACCACTCTCACATGAACAATTTTATGTTGTCTGTTGTATAGAATATATCCTTGGATATTGTACACAGCACCCCTCACAAAAATTTGATGAGTGGGTGTTGATAGATATAAATCACAATCAATTTCACACCGTAGAATATCAGTACATGAAATGTATCAATGTATAGCTGATTCAAATTTCACAAAAAAACTATGATAATGTTGATTACATCTTCTAATATAGATCTTTGACGGGAATGACTCGCCTCAAATATGGTGGGGATGGGGGGATCTTCACATAATGGTTATTCTTGTGTTGTTTCTTCTCTTTGATTCCTTCCCATAACATTTTCTAGAAACTCTGACTACCAATTAATGTTTTCTTCTAAATAAGATAATCATGAAAAAATATCTTCAATTTTCTTATCTTTATCCCACTATTCAATTCATTTCTCAAAATATATTTTTCATGAAACCCCAAAACCTGCACCTATGATGCATCCATACTATTCTATCCACTTTAGATCCACTAGTAGTTTTTAATTAGGTACAACTGATGATAATTCTTATATCTAAGTCTAATAAAAAATATAGGAAAATAAGTAATCATTATTAGTTAATACCAATTTAAAGAAAAAAATTTATTATGGAATACATACACATTCTTCCCATAGTTTTTCTTTATTTTCATCTATTAGTATCCATTGTTTATTTAGATGTGCCTCCTTCTATAGCACATTATGTGGGATGGAAGTGGATTTCAATTTCGATTATCAATGTGCATATAAACATAGTAATATAATAATGTTGTTGTTTCATGTCACATAAAAGTATTATGGTAGATTTAAAATATATACCATTATTTTTTTAAGTGATGCATACCCCATCTTTTCTTTACAGTAGGGGTATGTTGGTTTTTCTTCCCTTTGCTTATTTTAAGCACCCAATTATTGTTTCATAAATTAAAAATTATTAATCATAGTGATTAATACATGCATTTTAAGGAAATTTATTACCAGTCACAATGTACTTAAAGATGTCTCCTCATGAAGACCCATAAATGAATCCCACGCTTGTCAGTTTATCAAGTGTGCATACATATTTGGTGGGTGAAGGTTTATTTTTCCATTAGCATATTTGATATGAAACTTTGAAATAATTGTGAGAAATCCTATATGAGCCTTTATAGAGAGTATTAATATAAATTTCATTTGGGAATCATCTACTATAAATACACTCTATAAGGGATAATGAAGTGTAAGTCAACATTTCTTCATTTTTTAGTAAAATAAATAAAGTATATCATAATGTTACCATAATGCCTTCAAAAATTAGTGTATTAAGTGTGGGAACAACATTGTTCCACAAATATAAATCAATTAGCATGCACATGCGAGTGGTGATCCCAATGTAACTAATGAACATGGAAATGTTGTGGTCAACTGGATGGCTGCATGCATTCCACCCGACCTCAAATTTTATGTCTTTGTTTCCCACCTTAAAATAGTTTTCCAACACCATCACGCTATGATGCTATAATTTTTTCTTTGAATTTTTTTTCACTTTATACTATTTCCTTAGATTAAACATCATCAATATATTTTTCCTCTAGATTGGTATCATTTACATGTGTGGTAGGTTGTTGTTCCTCTGTATTGAGAGTAACAACATGTTCAAAAACCTGTTGTTTCTCAAGATTGGGAGCACTGATATTTACAAAACTCATTATTTATAGAAGTGTCTGAACATTTAATTTATAATACAAAAAATTCAGTAGTAAAGAGATAATAATATGAGGTAATTCTATGTATATTAAAAAAATACATAACTTGATCGTTGAACTCTTTTTCTAAAGGTTGAAGGTTTTTGACCCCTCTATCGAGTATCCAAAAACCTTTATTATGGTATCTTAGGACATGCAAGACCCCATATACATTGGGACCACTGCGAAATGATTATGATATCTCAACAAAAGTGTTATCCCCATTTTAATTAACATATGAAACTTCAATGGTTTTGGTCAATAATAGAATAATTGACTACTTTCAATTTTTGAGATCTATAACATAAAATACTTATAATACATATGATTCCATTATAAATTGTTCATCTTTGTACTCCGCCTTACTGAAATACATTTTTATGAATACCAATTCATCTATTTTAACAACAATCCTGTTATCAACCCACTTGTATTAAAAAATATACACAAGGAATGCTGTAAAATACAACTCCCATATTTGTTTAATAATTCAAAATTATCACATATTTGCATAAATTATATTTTTTCCTTGGTACTAGATACATGAATCTATTCAGCCACAAGTGTAACTACACTATTCTTCATGGAAATTCATTTATATTGCTAATTTTTATAGAACTATTAAACATTAATTACAAAACTATTGCAAGATAATACATGCACACTTATTCCTCTGGAAATCCATCAAAGTCGTTCTAAAATTGTATCTGGATTTTCTGCCGACTCCTTAAAAATATTGTATCAAAACCATCCTATAAACTTTTTATTATGTGTATTTGATATATATCCTTAATCCCTTGATGAATCAAAATTACTAACAATTTTTTTGTGGGTTTCATCATATAGGGAAACCTCTAAACTATTATGAAAAATGTAAGGGTGGTCTGCTCCTAATCGGTAGTAGTAATTGTAACAAATCTATTCCATAAATTTCATTACCCATAACCATCCTGGTGTGATGATATTTTTATAGACCAATTCATTAATCACCAAACATGTAGTCAGTATATAAATCAATAGCTTCATCAATAACATATCTCTTCGCAATAAAAACTTCTTACCAAATTCAATTTTTGAAAGACCCTTTCAAAATATTCATATACATTTCAATGGGGAACATCTGTTGAATCTATCTTACTAATTAAACCATCAAGTAAACCATCGTATCAATGAATTTTGGTAACAATAATATATCCAATTCATATAATATGACAGAAATTTCTTTTTCCATAGTTGGAAATTTCATTAGGTATATAACTTTGTTGTATATAGCTTTGAAAAAGAAAGAGTTTGGTTAATGTACGATGGAGATTCCTAGAAAAAATTAAATATAGAGCTACAATAATTAGCTATTTCATAAAAATATGTCAGTCATGTGATTTCAGACTATATAAATTTAAATCAGTCATTGACGTGATATTCTTGACATTTGAAGAATACCCCTATAGAACCGTTACATCATTAAAGAAGTTTCAAAACTGATATCTCTCTTATCTAGAAAGAGTTTAACGAGGTGGAGGAAGAAAATTCCATTTTTCACCCTTCATTGGATCCAAATCTTCACATATTCCCATGTTAATCATGTCCAACCTAGACTTAATTCTATCCTTCATTTTTATGAGTGCATTTAATAATGTTCCAATGACACTATCACATATATATTTTTTCACATGCAAGAAATCAAGAAAATTCCTATTGTATAAAAATTTCAATTATTATAATTCAAAACGAAATTGGTCACTTTTTCTAAACAATTTTCAAAATGTTTTTCTAAAATGGTTTACAAAAATCAGTGTACACATCATTTACTTTCTCAAAAGGTTGATCACATATTAGTGACGATGGTGTTTTATGTTGTTATAAACTCCCATCAAATAATGTTTTCCAAGATAGGTACTTATTTCACCAGAGTAGAAATATAAAATTTCCTAGAAACACATTATTTGAGGAATGTTTCAACCTAATTGACTGTGTACCTTATTCCAAAATGATACACCCTTGAGTTCCTTTAATGTTATATCCTAACAAATTTACATAATCTAAAAAGTCATTTATCATCCCATACAACATGTCTCTCAATGTGAAATATTTGATTCTGTAATCATAACATAAATTAACACTTAAATCCCACAATAATTTAAAATATTAAATAAATGGATCCAAATAAACATCAATGTCATTACCTGGTTGTTTTGTTCAGGATATAAGCATAGATAACATAATGTATTTTTGTTTAATGTGTATACATAGTGGAAAGTTATAATTTATCGACATAACAAGCCATGTACTGTGAGTGAATCTTTGAAAACCAAAAGGATTAACTCCATTTATATATAGTTCAAGATGATGGTTTCTTGTATCGTTTACAAATTTAGAATACTCACGATCAATTCTCTTCCATTGAGGAGAGTTTATCGGGTGATAAAGTTTCCCATATTTATTTACTCTATATGTATCCCTCATCGATTTTTGTGCAGTCTCATCAACTCTATATATGTGCCTAAACATTTAAACGATTGGGAAGTACCCTATATCTTTTTTAGGACCCAATTTATCATTATTATATCAAGAATCACCACACTGAGAATTTTTAAGTTATTTTTGGTCCTTGAGAAACAATATTCAGTCATTTGGACAAACATTTATTCTTTGAGAGATCATAACCATTAAAGGTGGCATTAATTTAGGATAATATTTTCAAAAAAGAAGCTCATTATCTTCTAGGATCATGTCATTCAGGAGAAAAAGTAGTTTAGTAAAACTGTCATCACTCTATCTATTTCCAGATTTTAAATTATACAGATTCAATATGGATAAAAATGTTGTATATTGAGTAAAACTAGCATAAAATGGCCTCTTTGAACAACTCTTAAACTTCAAAAACAATTTTGGATAATCACAATTTTTAGCTTCAAATTTCATTGGTACTTTCTCAATATGATCTTCATCATCATTCACACTTGTAATCACATCCTCAATACAATCTTCTTCATTTCCCACAATTATAATCTTATCAGATGATAAATAAATCGTATCTATTTCAAGACATATCAAGTGTTCTTACAACTCATCTGGACTAATTAGTCTTGAATAACAACACCATAAACACAGATAAAAGATTTGAGTCTGATCATATACATGATCTTTTGAAAACTTTTTGAACTCTTTCACCCATCCTCATACACTTTTTTCATATGATTGGAATCTATCCATTTTTTATTCAAATATATCCTAATTGATTTTCCAATATTAATATTTAAAAAAATAAATAAATTGTAAAAACCTTTTCATAGAAAAAGTCCATATTATGATTAAAATATTATTATAAGGTAATATTATTAATGGTTATGATTTAAAATACATAAATTGGTTTATTAATGGTTATGATTTTACTAATGGGGATTATCATAAACCTAATATATGATCACTTATAATAATTAGTATCCCAAGAGAGACTGCTTCCCTATCAGAACCCAACATAGAGGCGATCAACATATGGACTTTAATACAATGCTTCAAAACCAACTATCTATATCAATGCTTGATAACTATTTTTTTACAAAAATTATAATTGGTCATATTTAAAATTTTCTCTCTAAATACTTGGAATAATATAATTTCTATATTTTGGTTTCTTATAGTAATACAAAATTGAAATATGATACTCTAATGGTGATTAAAAATAAAATACACAAGGTAATGACATGTTTTAAAAGACATTTCAATTTTAATATATACAAGTAGAAGTGATAACTGGAAGAAAATGGGCATAATTGTTTGATTTTACTCCTTGAGAGTAGGAGGGATACTTGGAACTTGGAGCCTATTACTAGCTATGCACCCAGAAAACATTGTCTACTTATCATTTATAGTCACCACCTTAAATGATAAGTGAGAAGTATTTTGTGGGGCACAGTAAGGAGCTCCATGAAATATGTAACATCCTGACTCAGGTTCCACACACCGGTGCCCCGAGCCGAACCACCACATGACATCAAGCATACCTCCCTGTATACTAGAGGATATCAACTTGTAGCAAGGGTCTGATAAGTCAATCATGGGGAGACTATACCCTCTCTTTTTATCAGAGTAATACACCAGTGGAAATAAATAAAAAATAGAGGAAACATATGATCATAAAAATACCAATATCTCATGATAACCAAAGCATGAAAATATAATGTCAAATTGAACAATAGATATTCCAGGCTAAGTACATTCCAAGTGTTAATATACAAAACCCAAAATAAATAAAGACACTGAAAACTTCTCCATGTGGGTCCTGAAACCAAGTCTAGTTCCCTCACCATGTTCCATCCCAGCTTAGCCATCTAACATAGGGCCTTTTCCATTAACCAATCCAGAAAATGCAAAGTCTATTCAGGCACCAATCAGGCATCCAAAGTAGGGTCTGAGTACAACTCAGTAGACCACCACCAACGACATCTAAAACAAATCCAGTTAGACAGTGTATGCAGTTGTATAAAGAAATAAATATGATACATAAATAAACAATTATTACTACATTAACTTATGGGTTCCTAAGGAAACTCATACCTCAATACTAGAATCAACTCATGCTAGAGCCCGAAGTGTTCCCTAGGTAATATGACATCTTAATACCTTCTTCAACTCATGCCAGAGTTCGAAGTATTCTCATGTGAGGCCATAACTTGGAGTACTCTTTGGAATATGAAATCATGTCTAGACTCCCAATTCTCAACATACATAAACACCATTGGTGTATATCATCATGTATAACACCCCAAATCTCAACATGCATACATACCATTGGTGTAAATCATCATGTCTAACAGCCAATTATCATTTGTGCGCACCTATAACTAGTGTAGATTATCATGTTTAGGACCCTATTCATTCAATATACCGATAAATCTGTCACTGGAATTGAATGTCATTTCTAGACCCCATTGAAAAACTATACATGTATATCATCATCAGTCTAGATCATCATGTCTATCACCCCAACTCTCAATTATGCATGTATATCACTTTTCATCACAACTTCACATGTATCTTATTATCACATGTTTTCACATTATCACATCAACTAAGATTAAATAAATTAATCATTATATCAAACTAAACATCACAACTTCCATTAATTAATTCATCAATTAATCAATCAAATTACATTAATAAATTCGACAATTAATTGATCTTTTCAAAAAATCAATATCCAATAATTAATTCACCAATTAATTATTCAAACACACCAATTCAATATAATTAATTAAAAAATTAATTATTCATTTCATGGCATCAATATCTAATAATTAATTCCCTAATTAATTATCTCAAATATTATCATCCATATCTCGTAATTAATTCCACAATTAATTTCTAAGGTCAACCATGCATGTATATCATTATCATGGGTGTAGATCATCATGTCTAACACCGAATTTGTCAATAATTAATAAATTTATAAATTAATTAATCCAAACCCATTAATTGACTCAAAAATTAGTTAATTACATCTATTCTTATTAATTAATTCAACAATTAGTTAAACATACCTTTCCCATTAATTAATTCACTAATTAATCAATCACATATCTCCCATTAATCAATTCAACAATTAATAAACCATTTACAAAACATTTATTAACTCAATAATTTACTAATCATATTAATAACATTAATTAATTTGATAATTAATTAATCATGTCAAATCCTCTAGGTGATTTAACAATCAACTAATCAATGTCATTACTAATTCGACAATTATATTATCACACAAATTTCCTTGACTAATTCCAAAATTAATTAAGTATTTCAATCCCATTAATTAACTTATTCATTAATTAATCAATATTCACAACTTGAAATCCCTTAATTAATTCAAAAATTAATTATCTCATTAAAAAGATCAATAACTCATAATTAATCCTACAATTAATTGTCTTGAAATATCTATTGCAATATCCCAACAATCCACATTAATTAATTTAACAATTAATTAATCTAAATCCTTCAATTATAGTATCACAACATCCCCCATTAATTAATTCACCAATTAATTAATACAACTCATTCAATTTCACCAACACAACAATCTCCATTAATTAATTCCCTAGTTAATTAGTCTAACTCAAACCGTTAAATTAATTCTCTAATTAATTTTCCACATCAATTACATTAATTAATTTCCATAATTAATAAATCTAACTCAATCACATTGTTTAATTAAACCATTAAACATAAAAACTACTCCCAATAATTAATTAAATTATTAATTATTCCATAATTAAACAATTCAATAACCCTAATTAATTCATCAATTAATTGTTCCATGTAAATTAATTCAATAACCCCAATTAATTCACCAATTAATTTTTCTATATCCATTAAATAAATCACCCCAATTAATTCCTTAATTAATTGTTCCGTTTCAATCAATTTAATAATCATAAAAACTCTAATAATTAATTATACAATTAATTATCTCTATTTAATAATTTCAATAAAACAACACTTATTTCCTCAATTAGTTATTCAATCTCAACAATCTCTATATTGGCATAATTCATTCAACAATTAGTTATCCAAAATCACAATTCCATAATCTCAACTATTCCCATTAATTAATTCCACAGTTAATTAATCAGGTTCGACCATCTCAGTAACTCCATAATTAATTCCCACAATTAATTATTGAATTCACAAATCCCAAAATCTAATAATTAATCCTTCAGTTAATTATCTCATCCAATTATCCCTAAATCTCAAAATTTTACAATTCTATAATTAATTAATTCACCAAATTAATTAATTCTATTTGGAAAGTACAATTTCTAAATTGATCTAGCAATTATACAACATTTATATATTTAATTAAAAATCATGACTATGGTATTTGAATTTTAGGCCACCTACACGAATAACGATGATGAAGAACACTCACCAAGAGATGCCCTCAATTTGAGAAGAAGAATTTCATAACACAAGATCATGATTAAATTCCCCAATTTTCTAATGAACAATCACCCAATGTAAAGCAGATCTATCAAGAACGCAATGATGAACATGATCTATATTCACATCTTAAATCCACAGTTAAATGAAACAAGATCTCTTAAATCTAGATCTAAATCCAAAAAGTCTAGGTCTAGATTTAAAAAATCTAGATCTATATCCAATAGTGGATAAACATCTAGATTGTATCTAGGAAGAGGAGTGAAAGAGAGAGGTAGATCTAGATGAGAATAACTCCCATACCTGGGAGGTGCACAGAGGGTCTTTGGCCAAAGACAGTGGTGAATAGAGGAGCTTGGGTCCAAGGCAGAGGTGTGTGGAGGAACTTTGTTCCAAGACGGTGGTGCGCTGAGGAGTTTTTTTTTCAAGGAGTAGGTTTGTGGGGTGTCTGTGGAAAAGAAAAGAGGGTTTGGAGTGTTATAAGATGCTGGAGAGGAGTTTTTAAAAATTTGTGCATGATAATTACACGACCTGAATTCTTATTTCATGTCTTGTAAAAATGATTAATTGATTTCCCTTTTTCCCAAGGAAATAACATCAAACCATTTAAAAACATTAATTAAAGATTACACGGGGTGTAATATACTTTCTTGACTTGTCGACACATGTTTAATGAAAGTTAAAGGGGGTGTAATCTTATTTCATGACATGTCGACACATGATGAAAAATACTTTTGTGAAATGTTGACATGTGGTGAAAAATAGTTATAGGGGGTATAATATACTTTTTTTACAAGTCAAAACGTGGTGAAAACTACTTTTGTGACATGTTGACATGTGCTGAAAAATAGTTATAGGGGGTTTAAATTTTTGAAGTTGTGAATTAATTCATGCCGCGAATTAAATTCACAAGGTCTACCCAAAACAATTCACATCGTAAATTGGGTCCATAACATGTATTTTTTTTTCTACATCTAAAACTCACCACGTAATCCTACCGCACCTCTAGAAGAATGTAGGATCTTAAAATCTCCTCACCTTATAAAATCTCTCCCTCGAGCTATACTCCCAAGAACCTCTAAGATTCCAAGTCAAAAATATTGTGCCACTGAGCCCTCACATGAACTTATCTCACCCATATTTCTTCCAACACACATCCATGTTTCCGCAATACATGAACTAACAATATAATATTTCCCCACAACACCTTTTCAATACTTTCTGACACATGTTTTAGATTCTCCTAGAAGAATGCATCGAGATAATTCTAAACTTTCACAAAATACCTTATGTGTTTCCCAGATCACTATTCTTAAGAACCATAAGAAACCATTCAACATTAGCACTTAGCCTTGTTATAAAAAACTAACTAGAATGGATGTACATGAACCACCACCAAGTCCCATCTATCCTTTCACTGAGTAATATAAACATGCACCTTATAGGTTCCTCATTGGCATTCTAATGCCACCACTTTCTACCCATGTTCTGGATCTACGCATCTACTACTAATATATTGCCTCCCACTATGTCGCATTGTTAACACCTCGAGTCAAGTAAATAAACACCAATTTTTTATTGATATCTGGTCAATCCTAAGAACCTCATCTGTAAATCTTCGATGGTGTATCATCCACCATCTAGATCCATATATACTTATTCATAATTGAAACCTCTAAGGGTCCCCATATCCAATCAAAAAACATTCATTCAGCTAGGAGTAAAGCCATATATTTCTCAGTGTACTTGAAAAAATGTCAAGGTAGGGGGCCTGATCATCACTAATTAATAGTACTCTAAGATTTCATTGACGAACACCACCAAAAATACTCTATTTCCAATGTAACCTCCTATTATGAAAATACCATAACTTTTCGAATGTCTTGGGATTTCCTACCCTCCAACATCTCACCACGTCGATCCAAAACCAGACAGTCCCTCACACAACTCACAATCGAGTTCTCAAACTAGGACATTCTCACTACCCAAACTACCTACATTATGGGCCAAACAAAAAAAGGATTTTTAATTCACAACATTATCATAGTTAACAAGAGGGATTTACACAAAATCAAATAAGTCATTCAATATTTTTCCCACCACATGGTCAAAATCGAGGCACTATCACAACCCTTAACCATCCTATACCTAGTTCCTAATTAACAATGGTTAAAAAATTCTCATTATTTGTTTTTTTAATTTATATACCTGTTTATTATCATCTTTTATCATTTTAAAATCATAATAATTTTAATGTTAGGAACCATTTTTAGTTAAATTTCAAAAGGAAAAAATAGTTCAAGTTCAAAAACTTACCCAAAATCCATTTTCCCATGCATGCCTGTAATGATGCATGTCACAGAATAATCATGAGCTCCTAAAATGATCCATGCAGACTCAAATCTTGTGCCATTTATGGCCATGATTCAATATAAAAAAATATCAAAAATAATAATCACATCACATAATAAGTGTGTCACCCAAGACAAAATAACATTCAACTATAATGGCAAACAACTATAGCAAAAATCCCACCCTAGATACTTGGGTTTTCCCCCGTACATGGGGAAGCTAATCCCATGCATGAGCACATAACCAATACCTGACTCTTCAAAGTATCATGTATACCTTTCCCAAAGAGTATGAAAAATGAAGAATAAAAGAAAACTCCTCTAATACAACTTTGTAATGTCCTGGCCCAGGTGCCACATATTGGCTCCCCGTTCCAGACTACCACATGAACTCAAGCACGCCTTACCATATGCCAAAGTCTTCTGACTGGCAGGGATAATATGATATGTCAATCATGGGGAGACTATACCCTCTTTTTTATCAGATTAATACACCAGTGTAAATAAATAAACAATAGAAGAAACATATTATCATAAAAAATACCAAAATCTCAAGATAACCAAAGTATAAAAATACAATGTCAAACTGAATAGTATATATTCTATTCTAACTTCGTGCCAAGTGTTAATATGAAAAAGAAAAAATAAATAAACACACTAAAAACTCATCCAAGAGGGTCTCGACACCAAGTTTGGTTCCCCCACCATGCTCCATCCCAACTTAGCCATCTAACACAGGGCATTTTCCCTTAACCTATCCAGAAAACACAAAGTCTATTCAGGTATCGATGAGGAAGCCTAAGTAGGGTGTGAGTACAACTCAATAGGCCACCACCAATGGTGTCTAAAACAAATCCAGTCAGAAAATGTAAGTAGTTATATAATGAAATAAATAAAATTTATAAATAAAGAGTTATTAAATTGTCATTTATTCATTATTTAATTACACTAACTCAATGTTTCTTGAGGATACATATACCTTAATACTAGATTTGGATCATGCTAGAGCCCGAAGTGTTCCCTGTGTAATACGACATCTTAATACTAGGTTCGACTCATGCCATAGTTCAAAGTATTCTCATATGATTCCATAACTCAAAGTACTCATTGGAATAGAACATCACGTCTAGCCTCCTAATTCTCAATATATATAAATACCATTAGTGTATATCGTTATGTCTAACACCCTAAATCTGAACTTGCATACATACCATTAGAGTAAATCATCATGTCTAGCACCCAATTTTTCATTTATGTGCACCTATCACTAGTGTAGATCATCATGTCTAGCACCCTATTCATTCAATACCCCAATAGATCTATCATTGGCATAAAACATCATGTTTATCCCACATTCAACAATGATGGAGAGATTTAACATGATATTATGCTGGGGAGGGGTGCTACATTTCTTCTATTTGGTTTTTCTCTCTTGACCTTCAGGTAGTGATTTGTTTTAAGTCCATGATGTCTATTTGGGTTCTCCCCCTTCTTCCCTTTAAAGGGGGATTGCTTATAATAAAAAAAATTAAGGCCTCCGGGTCGTTGGATGGATGCATGTATATCATCACCAGTCTAGATAGTTATGTCTATCACCCCAACTCTCAATTATGCACGTATATCATTTTTTATCATAACTTCACATGTATCTTATTATCACATGTTTTCACATTATCACATCAACTAAGATTAAACACATTAATATTTATATCACAACTAACCATCATGAATTCCATTAATTAATTCATAAATTAATTAATCCAAGTCCAATAATTAAATTGATAATTAATTAATATTTTCAGAAAATCAATATCCAATAATTAATTCACCAATTAATTATTCAAACACACTAATTCAATATAATTAATTCACTAATTAATTATTCATTTCATGGAATCAATATCCCATAATTAACTCCCCAATTAATTATCTCAAATTGTATAATCCATATCCCATAATTAATTTCACAATTAATTACTCAGTTCAACCATGCAAGTATATCATTTTCATGGGCGTAGATCATCATGTCTAACACCCCTTTTATCAATAATTAATTAATGTATAAATTAATTAATCCAAGACCATTAATTAATTCAAAAACTAATTAGTAACATCCATTCCTGTTAATCAATTAGACAATTACTTAAACCATAACTTTCCCATTAATTAATTCACCAATTAATTAATCACATATCTCTCGTTAATCACTTCAAAAATTAATTAATAATTTAATAACCATTAGTAAATTCTATAATTAATTAATCATATCAATGACATTAATTAATTCAAAAATTAATTAATCACCTCAAATAATCTAGTTGATTTAACAATCAACTAATCACATCAATGTCATTAATAATTTGACAATTAGTTTATCACACAAATTCACTTAACCAATTACCCAATTAAATAAGTACATCAATCACATTAATTAACTAATCCATTAATTAATCAATATTCATAACTTGAAATCCCATAATTAATTCTACAATTAATTATCCCATTCAAAAACTTAATAAATCATAATTAATTCCATAATTAATTATTTCAAATCATCTATTTCAATATCTGAACAATCCAAATTAATTAATTATAAAATTAATTAATCTAATTTATTCAATTACACCATCACATTAACCCCTATTAATTAATTCCCCAATTAATTAATCTACCCCATTCAATTACACCAACATAATAATATACAATAATTAATTACATAATTAAGTAATCTAACTTATACAATTCAATTAATTCACCAATTAATTGTCCATGTCAATTCCATTAATAATTTCCATAATTAATTAATCTAACTCAATCCCATTATTTAATTCAACCATTAACTATAAACACTAATCCAGTAAATTAATTCAAAAATTAATTATTCTCATCCTAAACCATTCAATAACCCCAATTAATTCATCAATTAATTGTTTCATGTTAATTAATTTAATAACTCTAATTAATTCATCAATTAATTGTTCTATATCCATTAAATCAATCACCCCAATTAATTACTCAATTAATTATTCCATATTAATCAATTTAATAATCTTAATAACTCTAAGAATTAATTCTAATATTAATTATCCATATTCAACAACTTCAATACAACAATAATTAATCCTTTAATTTATTATTCAATCTCAAAAATCTATATCTTGGCATGATTTATTCAACAATAATTTATCCAAAATCGAAATTTCATAATTCCTAGAATTCCAATGAATTAATTCCACAATTAATTAATAAGGTTCAACCATATCAAAAACTCTATAATTAATTCCCACAATTAATTATCAAATTCACAAATCCCAAAATCCTATAATTAATCCTCCAGTTAATTATCTCATCAAACGGTCCCTAAATCTAAAAATTTCACAATTCCATAATTAATTAATCCTCCTAATTAATTAATTTTATTTACAAAATCCAATTAATAAATAGATCTAGAAATTATACAAATTTCATGTACATAATTAAAAATCACGACTATGGGATTTGAATTTTAGATCACCTACCTCAAGAACGGTGACAAAAAATGATCACCAACATATGTCCTCAATTTGAGCGGAACAATTTCATAGCATGATATCATGATTCAATTCCCCAATTTTTTGTTGAATAATCACCCAATTTGAAGCAGATCAATCAAGATCATGATGATGAACACGATCTAGATCTGCATCCTAAATCCAAAGATAAATGAAACAAGATCTCTTAAATATATATCTAAATCCAAAAATCCTAGATATAGATTTAAAAAATCTAGATCTATATCCAATAGTAGATAAATTTCTTTCTTTTATCCAGGAAGAGGAGTGGAAGAGAGAGATAGATCTAAACGAGAAGAACACCCATACCTGGGAGGTGCACGGAGGGTCTTCGGTCAAATATAGTAGTGCATAAAGGATCTTTGGTCCAATGCAGAGGTGCGCAGAGGAGATTCGGTCCAAGGCAAAGGTGCCCAAAGGAGCTTCAGTCCATGACAGAGGTGCATTGAGGAGTTTCAATCCAAGACAAAGGTGTGCGAGGTGTCTGTGGAAAAGAAAAGAGGGTGTGGAGGGTTATGCAAAGCTGGAGAGGAGTTTTTAAAAATTTGTGTGTGATAACTACATGACATGAATTATCATTTCATGTCATATAAAAATTCCTAATCGATGTCCTTTTTTCAAGTAAATATCATCAAACCATTTTAAAAAAACATTAATTAATGATTACACATGGTGTGATCTAATTTTGTGACATGTAAACACATTGTGAATAAAAATAACAAGGTGTGTAATCTTCTTTCCTGACATAAAGACATGTGATGAAAACTACTTTTTTGATATGTCGATATGTGGTGAAAAAAATTTATAGGGGGTGAAATCTACTTTCGTGACATGCCAACATGTGGTAAAAAATACTTTCATGACATGTCAATATGTGTTGAAAAACAGTTACAGGGGTTTAAATTTTTGAATTTGGGAATTAATTCAAGCCTCACATTAAATTCACAAGGACTACCCAAAACAATTTATGTCTTGAATTGCGTATATAAGGTCTATCTGTTCTCCATCCATAACTCAGCACTTAATCCGGTCGCACCCCTGGAAAAAGGCAGGATCTTACAATTATGCCATAAATGATTATGTAAATCCCACATAAAAGGAGAAGGAGCATAAATCACCCCTTTATAAGGTGTTTTGAAAACCTATCCCATAATGAGGCCTTTCTTGGGGGATTCTAGAGGGCTGAGACTATGGAAAGAAAAACTGTGTGGGCTAGGCCCAAAGCAAACACTATCATGATCATTGGAAAGACTGGTCCATTACAAATGGTATCAAAGCCAATGTCCATTCAATGTTCTATCAAGGACACTGGTCCCTTCTGGGGGTAGAGGATTAGGGAAATATCACATTAATGGAGGAGGAGCATGAAGAGCCTTTTTATAAGATGATGTAGATACCTCTACCATCATGAGGCCTTTTCCTGGGGGATGCCTAAGGGCTAAAGCCCAGGGAAAGCAAAACCATGTGGGCTAGGCCCAAAGTGGACAATATAATGGTCGTGGGATGGACTGGAACATTACACAATCAGAGTGATAAATAATGAATAATGAGTGAAATTGAAATTGAAGGTGAGGGAGAGGGTGAATCAATAATGGATTGAGGGAAAAAATAATGGGTTTAAGAAGATAGATGAGAATAAATAATTTTTTATTATGTATTTTTTTGTTTTTGAGTATCATAAATAATATTAAAATGTTGAGAATTCCACATAAAGTTTATCAGATAGATTCTAATGGATTTAAGTGATAATAAAGTGTGTGACACTAAAATGAATATTTTATTACATTCACAATTCTACTGTCCAGAGATGTTCGATAAATACAAACCTGGTAATGCTTTTCTGAACTTTAAAATTATAAAAAAAATGTTTCTATGAATGTATTTGTGATTATATATTATTATTGTTAAAGGAAGAGTGTTATTAAGACCAACATATATATGAGTTATAGAAGATTATGAGGAGGTTTTATCATATGAATAGAAGTATAAAGGCTATTCAAAGAACATTTTTTAGTTCCTTAGATAGAAGGAATATTTCTTAATGATTGGAAAAGGGATTCCTAAAAAATTTATCAAACATAGGAAACATTTAGAGATCATTGGAAAGAAGTTACCAATCAAAGGTAATATACAGAGGTATTTGAATGAACATGTAAGAAATAATTTTCTGAGATAATTAATTAGATAGATCCATCTGATAGTGTAACTAGTAGGGAATAAGACCAATGATTTCAAGTCATCCGAAATAGGATTTCTAAAAAAAATCCATCAGATAGTGAGTTCTAGATTATGGCCACTGAAAGAAAAAATATTCTATAAAGTTATAACAGATAGAGGGAACTGGATGGAGGAAGTTTTTAAAAATATGAACCAGATAAATTTTTTATGATCTTTAAAATTATTTTTCAAATACATTATATGGGAAAATATTAAGCTATTCATTCAATGATTCAATAATAATAAAGCGTAGATCACGATTTTATCCTTTGTTTTCAGAATATTGATGTGTTTTTTGATTCTTATGTTTGAAGAAAAGTTTCCAACAAAGAAATTTTGAAACCTATAATTTAGGAATTATGAAGTTGATAAATCATTTAATGTTTTGATTGAGATGTAAAAATGTTAAGGATAGATGTTTAAATTTGATGTTCACATGTCTCCCTTAATTATTAGAGTATACCTACCTATTTAATGGAGGTGTTCATGATTTTTGGATGTGTGTGTTTTGAGAAATGGGAAAACTGACGAAGATTTTAGTTGGATATGGAAGAGATATTGTCTCGATGCATCAGACACAGTAGCACAAGAATGGGTGATACTAGATAGAGTATTCCTATCTTTTGGTATCATATGATCAAGGTGAATAGGTGATAGAACATATAAAAATTATATTGAAATCAATTTAAGTGGTACTAAATTAATTTTTTCTACCAGTTGGTATTAGTCAGATAAGGTACAATAAAGAGGGTATTAAACTGAGGTATCAGACTGAGTGTAATTGATGGAGATCATTGGATGGACTGGTCTAGATAACGAATTTTATAATGAATATATTTATAATTATTGTTATGAGAATATAAGTGAATCAAGAATAATAACTTAGAACAAGGAAAGTGTGGATAATGTTGAAGTAACATAGTGAAAATGTTCAATCATGTTGTTGAAGGTTATTTTATTATTTCAAAATTATTAATTCAAAAATAATTATTAATTCAAAATTATTAATTTAAAGTTATTATTAATTAAATATTATTAATTAAAAATAAATATTAATTCAAAAATATTAATTAAAATTAATTATTAATTCACAATTTCCAAAGAATTCAAAATTCCCCTTTTAGACCATTTGAATCTATTCACTCTAATTTCAAATCACAAAAACTCTATTTTAAAGTCACTAAGAAATTTAAAAGATCCTTTATTGATATCATCATTGAAATCCAAAATATCATCCTCTTTCTAAAACATCATAGAAATTCAATTTATTAATTGTAAATCCAATCATTTTCCCTTAAAATCACATTTATATTATAAAAAACTGATTAATATTGTCCTAAAAAATTATTGAGACACTTTTTATTATTATTTTAAAATTATTTTCACTGATAAAAATCATGTTACCATTTATTAAAAATAACTTTTAAAAAAAATTCTTACCTGTTAAGAAATTTTTTTTCAAAAAATCAAACACCAAATTCATTTTCAAACTTCCTTAGAAAACTCACTCACTCTTTTCAAAACTAATCCTTTTCATTTTGAACTATGCTTTCCAAATTTTAAAATCATGAATCACATAAATAAAATGGGAATTATTTAATCATGATATTTTTGAAATAATGAAAATATGACACAAAATCCAAGGATAATAACTAATTTCATCTGACTAGGAAACATGGCTGGAAATCCATGTACCAATCACATTTATACCACAAGCATCCACATATAACTGTGTACAACACCTCTATTAGGTTTACCAAGATTTTTGACGTCACTATGTGTCACCAGTTCAACTCTTACTTCACCCCAAAAAATGAATATATTTATAAAAAGCATAAATAATCATTAACCAAAGAGAAAACACAATCAATATAAATTCAATTGCACTGACAGAAGACAAGGAAAAATTATAACTCAAGACTCGACACAACATGTCTTGAAAATTTGAGTTTTAGAATGAGTAATAGATCATGACACCCAATTCAGCTAATTTGAAATTTTATGGGTGGGTTTTGAGCATTAACCATGGATTATCAAGGAGAATTCGATGTACGTGTGTTGCGATGAGAGTAGGGGTGTTTCAAGCGGTGAGTAGTGGATCTTCAGGTTCTAAAAAATAAGATGGAACATACCTTAGATTTAGAGAGGACTGATTCATCTAGAATATTGATGAAGAGAGAGAGAAACGACAAAAATCGGGTTCTCCGTGGGCTTTGAATGGTGTGGTGAGGAGCACTATTAGGGTTCTTTTTAAAAGATCAGGTAAGGACTTTATCACTGCATTAAAAAATAACTAATAAAGAGTATTTTTATCAGCACTAAAATAGTAAGTGCTGATAAAGATACATATTTTTCATCTCTAAAGAAGCACTAATATAATGTTTCTTCATCAGCACTAAAATTCTAGCATTAATAAAGTAAAGTGTTTTCAATGTTTTTTAGAGATGATAAATATGTATCTTTACCAGTGCTAAAAAGGTGATTATAAAGAATTAATTTTAATAATATAATAAAATTAATTAAAAAAATTAAATTTAAATAATTATCATTTAATTATATTTATTATAATTTTATAATTATTTAAATAAATATATATTTATTTATAATTATAATTATAAATAAATATATTTAAAATGTATTTTTGTATAATTATAAATATATTTATATAATTATAAATATATTTATATATTTATATTTATTTATATATTTATATATATATATATATATAAATTTGAAATAGTTGAGGCTCTAAGGCTTCTTTTATAGAAGAAAAATTTCAAACATCAGAAAGGCAGAGGAACATACAAGACAAATATAGTCCACAAAAAGAGACACAAAAAAGACGTCAATGCACTTGAGAGAGGGTGCTCATGTTGTGGTGAGTGAGTTGACCATCCTGGCCATGAGGATGTCTCCCACTCCTCTAAGTTTTGACTTACATCCATGGTCCATAACCACCATCTAAGAACTCAGCAGTCTTGTCATCTTTCATAATTTTAGCTTCTACCCAATCATTATTTGAATTCTCAACATCATCACGGCTGACCAAAGTTAGTAATTCAAATGATTTATGAGTACTCACCTTTCCACTAGATATATTTATTATAATTTTATAATTATTTAAATTTTTATAAAAAATCATTGAGGATGGAGGAAGGGGAGAGGCTACTCCCGAATCCCCCCAGTTATCAGGCTACCCTAGAACACCAAAGACGCTTAAATATTTACTCGTATGTCTCTATTCATCATGTTTCTCAAAAAAAATCATCAACTTCAACAATACCAAGGATTCCGATGAGGAAGCTTTGAAGGGTTTCTCATCTTTATCTAGTTTTTTGGTAGGATCGTTCACATCACTCACAAATCACGCTTCTAATCAAATTACCAAGAAAGGTTATACTATCCATGTATTGGCCTAAGAAGATTCTATTTCAGAAAGGATTGATCTTTTTAAGTATTCAATTGTTACTTGTATTTCATTAATGAAAGGTTCAAAACCCTGGAAAGTTGCAGATATTGTTTTCATATTATCATCTATTTAGGGATTCACAAATTTCAAGTGTGTCTCACTTGGCCATGGATTCTTCCACATTTTAGTTTCTTCAGTAGAACTGGATGGAAGAGCATGGAGTTTAGGCTTGTTCAATCTAAAGTCAGGTACCTTGAGGATTTATGA